>MJUU01021249.1:79172-89567 GCA_002080025.1 Modiolus philippinarum | reverse complement strand
CCTTTTTCCAGAAAATATTCAAACACAAATAATCTCCCCTTCAAAATTTCAGACAGCAACCATATAACTTCATGCACAACTTCAGGTGGTGTACCTACCTCGTCTTTGTAACATTTCAACAAAATCCAAGCGGTGGTTTTGGAGAACATGCACTGACAAGGTTTGTACTACCCCTTTTTCCAGAAAATATTCAAAGACCAATTATCTCCCCTTCAAAATTTTGGGCAGCAGTTATATTATTTCATGCACAACTGCAGGTGATGTACTACAACTGTGTAACATTTTATCAAAATCCAAGCAGGGGTTTAGGATAACATGTGCTGACAAGGTACATGAACGGACAGACAGACGGACCGACAGAAGGACAGGGTAATTCCTATATATACCCCCCAAACATTGTTACTGTTAGCAGGAGGTATAATGAATGTTTGCTGTCCTTGTCATACAATTTGAAAATACTTCAGGTATTTGAAGGCATTTCCAGCCAAGTAGCTATGAAAGTCAAAACTATCATATTTTGGCTCTAAACACTGTACGGCCAAAGAGCCTTTGATTAGTTAAATTATCCTGTTTTTGCGAAAGCTTGAGATTTCCAAAAATCTAAGCAACTGCAAATTGTGCAGTTAAATTTTCATTATCTATAACTATGGTACCGTATCATTTATTCAACCAAGAAAAAGGCAGTGAGGTGATTGCATGCGAAAGTATTTTTTGTGTTTAACACAAATAATGTACAGAATAAAATTTTAAAAAAACAAGAGTTCCTTGTTTAATTTTCATTGAATTCTAAACAAAATTTTCACGGTGGAATGAATTCCCATTGCTTATGGTCTATTGTGCAGTTACTTACACCTATAGTGTAGGGAATAAAATGTAAACCCTGTGAGTAGGTATAGTACCTTCCTTACAAAAATGCATGGCTTTCTTTGAGTCCTGATGGAGATTGTAACATTTACTGAACAAAAATACAATGAAAATGAGGGAAAGTCCAGGGCTATTGTGCTAACTTTAAGCATTTGTATTCATATTAAAATCTTCCATAGCTGCATAATTAATTGAAAATTAAAGAGTTTACAAAAGACAGTAGTTACTAATGAAAGTAAATCTATTACATTTATTTTGGCATATTTTTTCACAACATTTTATTTTCTGAGCTAGGCTAATATGTTCTATCAGAATGATCAGTTCAGCAGAACAAACAGAAGTACCCATTGTCTCAAGATACCTAATCTCACCACTTATCATTTCTACAAAGTTCTCAGAATTGTGAAAGTTATGGTTCCTTGTAAAGTCAAATATATGTTGATTTGAAACAATGAATTAAATTTCAACTGATCTGTTCAAGTTAACAGAAAAAGTTGTGCATAGCAAGATTGGGTACCTAGCAAGAAAGGGTACTCTGTCAGTATCAATTCTGGTAAAAAGTATGATCTTTTGTCAATGAGAGATGATTTATGTTTGAAATGAAAAGATTTTGATCAATATTTTAAATGATAGTTTCATAACAGCTGCAAACTGAATATCATTTATAAATAATTAGCAACGCCACAACTTAATTGTGTTTGCATGCAATTCTTACCACTGTACTTTGAGTGAAACACTTTCCTAAGTTTGTCAGCATCATTCTCTGCGGCCTGTAATAAATTAATGACCATGAGAGAGCAGTACACATGCACATCAAATAATCAATAAATAAAATTTGTCAGGCTAAACGAAAGTTAGTTCCTCAAAATTTTTAAGGGTAACCGGAATTGAGATTTCAATGTCTGGCTTGTAAGAACACTTTGCCAGTTAAGTTCATGTTTTTTGACGATCCCGCATCCATGGATCATTAGGTAAAAAAGCATGGATGTAGCGTTGCTCGACAATTAGCAATGAATTCCGCTCAAATCGGTGCTAGGGGCCATCTTGAACTTGCTATGAGGTATGAGTAAAACTCATTGTTTAAGACCTCATGGTGACTTCAAGATGAAGAACAACAATAAAAGCGTTGTTCCATTGCATATTATTACCATGTATTTGTAGAGACTTGGTCTCACTTGCATTTACTCCATATCCCTTCATTGTTAATTGCATATTACATTAAACTATTAGTAATTTAACTACATTGGACATAACAGAAATTATAATTTTATAACATTAAATAGGGAAGAATCTCATTTTTTGCCAGTTGGGAATGGGGCAGAATTTCGGCCACAAAATGGCTTATACAAGCTATAGATATGGCCCGGATTAGGGTTGATACAAATTTTCTAGCACAAAAATCAAGCAGTCTTTCATGGACATTCCAGACTTCAATTTTCATTTTGAAGGGACCACATAATCATTTTGAGGTCATTTTGTACACTTTGGGGGGGGGGGTGTACCTATCTTTTTAGTCTCTGTATTAACTTATTTCAATATTTTAATACTTTACCATGTTTACTTTTTGTTTTCAGTAATGCTATTTTCCATGTATATTTTGTTCCATGAAAAGTAAAATGCAGAACTTTTTTTGTTTTTGCTGTTTTATAGGGTCTTTGAGCAGTCTAAGGTCTTCTCCAAATTTTAAGTACTTTCCATTCTTAATTTCCATTTTTCATTCAAAGTGCTTTTAAGGATTTCAAACACCTGTACCAACCCTACATTGTATACCATGTACAGTGACTGAGTTCTAAACTCATCCGAAACCTTGTATGCAAGTAAAAAAATATCTAGGTCACAGAGACCTTATTTTCTTGAAGGCTGGGCCAAAAATAAAATATTGTTTGTTTCCCCTCCCGCGACCGACCCGCTAAAATTGCAGCTACCCAAAAAATTTTATCGGCCACTGCTGTTCAATTATTTTTTTTTTGTCTTAAGTCAAAAATAGTTTGTTATGTAAACATGGTAAAACAGGCATTATCATATATATTTGAAGATTTCAGTAAAATTTTTTATTTGAAGAAAAAATAAAATAATTTACCTACCTACCTACCCATAACCTTAACAACCTAGTCGGGGAGGGGAAACAAAAATATTTTCAATGTTGGCCCTGTTCGTAACCAAGAGGCACTTGCTAGAACCTACCCATCATGTTTATACAACTAAATCTGGATGCTGACATGGATGTTCGGGTACTCAAATAGTCACTGTCAACTTTGTTGAGATGAACTTAAAATAATTTGATCATTTCTAGAATTATGTCTAACTCCTGGACCAACAACCTAACATTTCATGTCGGTCTGGGCATACATTGTGTTTTTGTTTGCCAATCTATCGAACCTGACACTTTCAAGAACTCTGTCAGAGATGACTGCCATTTCATTCTGTAGTCATGGTATACATGTAGTTACATGTAGACCTGGTTTAGTTTGCAAAATGATTGCAATTTAAAAAAAAACATTTTCAGAAAAGATATCCATTATTAAGTGGTTCAGGACTGAGGAGCAGCAGTGGATAAGTGATGGGTACCCTCAGGTGTTACAGAAGAACGGATGGACACCCCCATCACTATTTAGCCCACTTTTCAAGCGAGGGGTATAAAAATGCCCTTAGTTGTTAGAGATTTTACGAAAGGATATGGAGTAAATGAACATGAGATCATAACACATACGTTAACTCCAACTACAATAATTTTAATGAGCTGTATGGCCATTTCGGAAATTAATTCCTCATCAGCAGCACTAGAACCCAAACTAAGGAAATCCATAATTTCAAAATATGTTGAAATGCATTAAACCAAACGAAATCCGAATAATCAGTAATATCAAATATAGCTAAGGACAAAACTACGATGGAGGGAGTTAATCCTTCGGTTTTAGAATTTACATAAATTTAGATAATAGTAACTGAACAAAGTGTACACATGAGGTATTATCTCATGTACAAGTACACCATATCTAAGAAAAATAAAGAGCATACATCTCTACCACAGGGAATTGTTTTACCAACAAAGAGAGTATTCTGTCAACATACTGGTAAAAATTTGCATACACTGTTTTCTTCCTTTGATTGTCAGAGACTCAAAATTGCTGGTCAGGACACCAAATAGCACTTTTCAGGAAGATTGTAACATAAACAATATAGTATAATCTTCTTCAAGAATGTATCAAATTGAAACATTCATTTATGATGACAGTCTGCTCCGTTAGGCACTAGTCCGATGCCCGAGACTAGTTAATTTGAATTCGGACTAGTAAATTTTTTCAACAACTAGTCCGACAGGACTAGCAAGAATTTTTTGTTGCAGAAATTTTATATTGCATTTTCTAGACAACATGCTAAATAGACCATATCCGAGTTCTGGTTTTTAGATTCACCAGCTGTTGTTTGTCCGCCCTACGTCACAAACGTGTCCGCCCCATGTGACCAAGAATGTACTTTTACAACATAGTCTCATGACGTTTTAGGCTTTATGACATAACGTTTTCTATACTGTGACGTGGTCTGGTAAATCCTGGTACTAGAACTCGGATATGGCCTATTTGCGTTGCCTTTCATCACGGTAAAATTTTTCCTTTTTTTCGGACTAGTAAAATTGGATTTGGACTAGTAAATCTGTTACCTCAACTAGCCCGAAGGATTGGTTATGAAAAAAGTTTTTGGCGCAGACTGTAATGATCAATCAAATACAAAATTTAAACAACTATTTGTTATGGTGACCCTAAATGAATTCAAAGTGTCGATTTAACCAGGATTTCACAGTGTGGCTTGTTAAAAAAAAAAATAAAAATAGCAACTTTTTGGTGAGGAACAGTTATTGCTCCAGTAAAGAGACCCGAAACCACTGTTATTTGATTTAACTCGTGCTGCACACTGTCGACTGTCGTTGACCAGAGACATATGTACATGTGTATCTGGGGTAAAGTCCGATAAATACGGACACCTAGAGTCACCCCGTGTTTGAAACAAATATTCACACACTTCGCTGATACCGTGTGATTTGGTGTAAAAACAAGAGAATATCGAAATGTCTTGCATTAACAAGTTAATTTGGGTCTCTAAACAAGTCCCTGTGCTTGTCCTCAACCACGAAGGGCGATTCCTAAAATGTGATTATCTAATTATAAATTTCCACGATTATGGACTTTTTATGTAAGTTTTTAAGCCCAAAAATGCTAAAATAAATCAGTTATCAATGTGAACCTTGTCGCCATCCGCCATTGTTGTTGTCGTCTGCTGACCGATAGCAGCGACCTCTGTAAATAAAAGGAAGCAGGGCATTCGCCCCGATGCAAACACGCCCCCTGTGCGAGTCGCCCCTAATTTCTACCATCACCCCCCCCCCTAATCGATAATTTAACTTTGATTAAAATGCCAACTCGCCCAACAAAAGATTCAAACCCGTCCAATTAAACAAATCGGTTTCATCATAGAAAATACAACTCAGTGTTTGAACAATTTCCGAAAGGTTGTTTGTTTTGTTACTCCTCCTATCTGTAGGAACACCGTCTACACTAAAACTTTTAAGGATAGGATCATCTTAGGGCGCTGGTTGTTGTAACCACTTTATCCACCTCTTTTTCTTGCTTATTAGCACTTAATACTTCGTCATTTCTTCAAGGAGGAACATTTAACAATTATCTGGGATTGATCCCAAGAATGTGAGCATTGCCGGCTTCCCAACTCCCTAACAACTAAGGTTATCTTACCTTGACTGAGAGTCCTGAAGTTGTGTAAATGTGAGGACATGCGTACCAATCACCAAATACTACCAGGTGCTATCATACCAAAATCAAGAACTCTCAAGAAGACAAAATAAGACAGAACGGGAATTAAAATGAATCTGCATTATCCAAACCGATAATGTTTATGGTCAAATTATAATTCCGACAATTACCAAAATCTTTAATCGAACTTTGCAGAGTAGTATTTCGCCACCCAGAATTTTTAAAATCTGGCTTGTCAACACCTGTTCTTAAAAACTCAATAGATCCAGCCAAGTTAGACAAAACACTTTACAAATCATGAAATTTACCAAAACTGGAGTTAAATATTTTGGAAATCCAATTGGTGAAATTGTTTGTCCTAATTGATATAGATTCTAAACGTATGGTTGCTAGTTGGAATTCCAAAAAAGTAAGTGGTTCTTGACTCTTAAAGAAAATTTACAAAGACTGGGAGAACATTTTTACAATTCTAAGTATTCAGAATGTATTTTTTGACCGCACAGTTGCCAAAATCTGAGATAATAAAATAAAAATTTAAAAAATATATCAGACTTTGTCATTAAAATTTACCAATGATGGAACCAGAATCAAATTCAAAACAATGATAATACAATAACGCCGCTGCATTTCCGAATCGTTCAACCACACCAGGGCTTCACTGGTACCGAAATTTATGTGAATTTAGTTTGTGCAGTGACTGAACATAACCATGGGGTAAAAGTTTTTGAGACTGTAATTTAGCTCTGTTGACAAACTATAGTAACGACAACAGCAAATGAGTTATGAAATGTTAACGCTTTTAGTCGGAGGTGTAGGAATATTACAGCTCAAAAAGGTAATTTCACTATTGGAAAGTCGAAATTATAACGCTTGCTTTAATTCCAGACGCCAAAAGCTATCAAAATACAAAACAAGCACAAAAGACATAAAAGTGTTTTCTACAAGGAACATTGGAGGAAAAATGTAACTGATGATTTAAATTGAATTACACGTAACACCAACAGTAATACTGACTACAAGTGATACAAATACAGCTGAAATTTTAGTGCAGATAAGGAGAACAAAACTCTAATCATAATCAAAATCTGCTAGACATCAAATAACTAAAAGGGCATAAAGAAACAACGGCAGTAGAATTCCAAAGGAACAAAGGAGTGGTATTTACAAAAAGGAAGTCCAAACCGAGAACACAGAAAACAATGAAGTAAGACAGCTACAAATTACAAAAATAAAAACACCACATTCAAAAACAAAGCAAGTTGGAGTTAACATATGTGCTATGGTCTCTTGTTCATTTACTCCATATCCTTTCGTAAAATACTCACATTGTGAACTCCAATGGAACTGAGAATAACAATCCATGACTGATATATATTTTTCAAGCGATATAAGCAAATTTGATAATAAATACGAGGAATCTGTATGGACAAGAATAAAATTATCAGTTGATGATAATGAATTATCTGTTGGACGCATCGAAAAGGAAAAAGACGATAAAGCCACAGTAGTTACCCCAAAAGATTACAGTCAAGAGATTTAACTACAAAAACTGACTAAAATACAACAACTTATCACTGAAATTGTTAAATTGTATATGCCAAGGTAAATTTTAGTGAAATGGCAGATTGATTCATATATGGATGAATATAATGAAAACAGTCAAGTTTCGGAATTTTCGAAAAGGAAGAAAATTCAGACCTTCAAGACAATATAATGCCATCAGGTATTTCGAAGAAAACAAAGGAGGTATTGTTTTAGATTAAGAGACCTTGCGTGGTAAAAAAGAAACGTAGATGCTAAAAAGGATATATGGACAAAAAAAATCAACAATGATAAAACCTTGATTAAACCAAAATTAACCAATTAAAAAAAAAACACAATCGTAAGTGAAAGAAAAGAAATAGATCAACTGAACATGTAAAATGCAACAAAAAGGTTCTGTCATTACACTCTGTCAAAGTTGAAAACTGGAACAGGAATTATACAGACCTTGCTATGGGCACAGCAAAAGGGAAGGTATTGTTGACTGGCAATGCTTATGATACAGTTGAAACTTAAGATTTAGTTTTAATTTTAGTTTTCTGGCGGATCCAGACTTTCTGCTAAGAGGGGACCCATAATTTTTTTCAAAAAGGGGCCCGGAACCCAATTCTTTTAAAAACCCATAGGAATTTTAAATGTTTTCCAACCTAAGGGGGGCCCGGGCCATCCCGCCCCCCTAAATCCGCCACTGACTAAAGAGGGAAATATTCCAAATTGTTTAGCAACAAATGAATAGGCTTACAGAATCGAAAGAAAAAGTTTTATAGAAACTGAACGACTTGTACATGAGGGGATAACTAGGACCGGATGGACATCCTCCCGAAAATTTTACATGAATTGAAAATTAGAGAGGAATTAATCACACTCATTTCTATCATTTCCAATGTTCAAAAACAGAATCTAAAACTGGATTAAAACTGGACGTGATGATTGAAAAAAAAGGCTGCATCAATGCAATACACCAAGACATGCAGACATAACCATAAAATCACAGTTCAGTAAACCCAATTTATATGCTCTATTAGATATTCACCTGCCCGGTAGTCAGTAATTCGTTGCTGACCCGAAACCCAATTCTATTTGGAACTTTAAAATATCTAAATTTTTGTAAATTTTGTTAAAAACTAAGGAGTATCTAACTCATGCAAAGCTCTGTCCTTAGCTTCTATCAATATTAAAATATCTTTGAGTTGATGGTCTTCCAATTAAACGTTTAGATTTTATCTGAACTGAAGAGACATAAGTTGTCGAAATGCGCATAAAGTAAGTTCATAGTAAAATCGGTTTTTAGTTATTAGTTAGAGACAAAGTAGTTAACTAAATGAAAATCATATGTAATAATTTCTATCCGTAGCAGACAGCTTGGGTTTATCTCTTCCAGCTCTGGAAAGAGGAAATCTTTTTTTTAATTCAGGTGGGTTTTTAGATGCTATATATTTACATCATATTATGGCTTTCGCCACTGTCCTCATAAATGATAGATTGGAGAAGTTCAAGGTTTTGGAATATCTGATGATATATAGATCATGCTTCCCTGTAGATAGAAAACAGCAGGGATGGGTCAACAGAATTTCTTCAACTATAGTCATTGGATATCAGTCTTAGTCTGTGATCTACTTAAATACCTCCTTATAAATGAGACTAATTGCTACAGAGGATACAGGTTCGGCCAAGCGGATTATAATAAAATTCAGGATGTTGAAGAACTTGGAAACTTGACTGTTTCGATTTTACCCAGATAAGTGGTAATACCAGGGAAGACAGACCTATCAGATTATGATTTATAATCAGCAATCGTAGGGAAAAAATCTAGCCTTTTCTAGCATAGCTCTTTCCTTAACTGATTTTGGTTTTTCTATTTCGATCTTATTGGTATTTTTTTCTCTTTCAGTTTTTACACATATTTTGGTATATGATTTGCAATATTTTGATTTTATCTGCACTGAAGAGACATTAGTTGTCGAAATGCGCATATGCAGAATCCAAATTAACAGCAACTTCAGTATTATGTTATCTATATCGATGTGCCGATGCCTCTGCTGGTGGACTGCTAGTCCCCGAGGGTATTCACCAACCCAGCAGCCAATAATTCGGTGATGGTCCGAAAACCGATTTTATCTGGAAACTTTAACAAAATTTTGTTCAAAACTAAGACGTATATCCCTCTTGCATTACTCTGTCCTTTTTTAATTTTGGCTTTACTATTTAGATTTTATTGGTATTTTTGTCTCTTTCAGTTTTTACACATATTTTGGTATATGTATTTCCAATATTTTGATTTTGTCTGCATTGAAGAGACATTGGTTCTGTTTTCAAGATGGGTGGAAAATCATATCAGTTTGCTTTCTGTTAAAGTTTACTGTAAATTCAAAACTAGAGCAGATTACGTTGAACCAATAATTTTTTTATTTGTTTTTCCTGTCTTTTCCCTGCTTATTTTATTTTCACTTATGCTTTTAATTCTACCTTAATGCCTTTTTATTGCCTGTATGTTTGCTTAGCAAACCAGAGTTCTATTATGGATCTTTTAATAGTGCTTGTATGCTTGCTTGGGTACAAATTGTGCACCTCTCATAGCAGATCTTTTTCTGTTCTGTTACGAAAGAGACTTCGTGTATCTCAGATCGGACATAGCAGGTGATAGAAAGAGAAAATTTGAATTCGACTTTGTAGAATCTATAAGTGTTGAGATAATAATGAACAAAAAGAAATGGTTACTTATTGGTGCTTATAAGCCACCATCTATGTCAGAAAATACTTTTACTAATGATTTTATTAAATGCTTAGATCAAGTCACATGTAACTATGATAATTTTATGGTTCTTGGAGATCTAAATTTTGATTATTTACATGAAGAAAAAGGAAATAGTCTCAAAAATGTATGTGATATTTTTGATTTAACAAATCTAATTAAAAGTCCTACATGTTTTTGTAAGGATGCAAATCCTAGTTTAGTAGATGTTATTCTTACTAATAGACCATCTTCATGTGGTACAGTTTGTAATTTTGACTGTGGCATAAGTGATGTGCATAACATTATCTCAGTACAGTTTAAATGTGAAATGCCACAGAAATCAAAGTCGAAAAGAATGTTTAGAAGCTACAAAAATTTTGATAATGAAAATTTTATTAAAGATCTTAATGAACTGAATTTAGATTATTCAAATTTCTCTGATGTTAATTTAGCATATGACAATTTTAATCATCAGTTTATAGAAGTTTA
>MJUU01021249.1:56670-78889 GCA_002080025.1 Modiolus philippinarum | reverse complement strand
TGAAAAAACTTCAAAATGGAACCATACCAAACAGTGATAATCTTATTTCTATTTTCAATGATAACAGACGATATCCTTACTATTGACAATCCCCAGTTTTTAGATTATGTAGACATTATTTACCCACAAGAACTGAAATTAAATAAAGCTAACAATGGTTCCAAATACTGCCCTTTTCTGGATCGGACCATCATTATTGACGCTGGTAAAATAAAAACTAAAATATATGATAAAAGGAATGATTTTGATTTCACTATAACTAATTTCCCTTTTCTTAACGGCGACATCCCACAAGCTCCATCATACGGGGTGTACATTTCTCAACTTGTACGATTCGCACGTGTTTGTTCTAATCTTGACGATTTTAATGAACGTAACCTTACTATCACAGCCAAACTTTTACAACAGGGTTACAGATTTCATAAGTTGTTGAATACTTTTAAGAAGTTTTATAACAGATATGAATATTCAATATCTAAATATGGCGTTACTCGCAAACAGCTTATTACTAAGGACATTTCTAATCCTCGTTTTTACGGTAATGTTGTTAAAAAATGCCAGAAACTGATTCAAAATCCAGAAAAGCTGGGACGTGACTTACATTCTTTACGTAATAGGAGATATTGACAAGATACTCTGCTTGCATCCGTTAAATTAGCTTTGAGATCTAGTAACCTGAAAATTTTACATACATACTGGCCTCTCACTGCCACTGTCGATGTCTACTGAAATATATGATGATTCTTGACAAAATCCTGTGGGAAGTTTTGAGTTTGATTTTTCTTCCGTAGTGCGTCAGTGTTTTACCAGCAGACTAGGCTCCTTTAGCTAGCCGGCAGTTTAGCTGCGAGCACCCCTTGACCCATCTTTCAAAATTACGTATTGTCATATTCTCTCCTTTCAAGATTGTGGTCATGGAGTTAGTAGTCTACCTGTATTGGGTTTTATCCGTATGTTTACATAACTATAGGGAAACGGGACAGATAAAGGGGAGGTTTGGGTACACATAAACCGGTTTAACCCTACCGATGGCTTTTGCTAGTGCCGGTCCCAAATCTTGCTGTCCCGAGTTCCTATCGTTGTTTACGTTTGTCTTTTGTCTAATTTGTGTTTTCCTGTGTAGTTCCCTAGCAGATTGTGGCATGTTAATATAATTTTCAGCCATTGTAGGTGTTTCCTGTTGTCCCTTTTATTTCATTTGCTAAATTTTCTATCTTGGGCTCATTGTTATACTGCTGTGAATGTCATTCCTGTCATGTATGTAATTGTGATGTTTGAAGCTGTTTTATATATGTCAATTTGATTAAAATCTCATCTCTCACTCGCTTCCCTTTTCTAATATGTCACGGTGTCGGTTCCCTTTTCTGATATGTGTGGGCCTGTACACATATTCAGAAAGGGAAGAAAATTGACAATCCCCAGTTCTTAGATTATGTTGACATCATTTACCCACAACTACTGAAACTTAATAAAGCTAACAATGATTACAAATATTGCCCTTTTCTGGAACTAACTATCATCGTTGACTCTGGTAAAATAAAACTAAATTTTACGATAAAAGGGATGATTTTGATTTCAGTATTACTAATTTCCCTTTTCTTGACGGCGACGTTCCTCTAGCCCCATCCTACGGAGCTGGTACGATTCGCAGGCGTTTGTTCTACTCTTTACGACTTTAATGAACGTAACCTTACTATCACTTCCGAACTTTTGCAGCAAGGTGATTTCATAAATTGTTAAATACCTTTCACAAATGTTTCATCGAATATAATGTCACTAGCAAACAGCATTTATTACTAAGGGCATTTCTCATCCTCGATTTCACGGAAATATTGTTAAAAAATGCCAGAAACTGATTAAAAATCCAGTAAAACTGGGACGGAACTTACATTCTTTACGCAATAGGGGATATCGACAGGATATTCTGCGCGTGTCCGTTAAATTGGCTTTAGATCCAATAACCTGAGTGTTTTACACGCATACTGGCCTCTCACTGATACTACCGATGTTTACTGTAATACACAATGATTCTTATCAAACATATCTAGGAGTTTTGAGTTTGATTTTCCTTCCGAAGTTTTACCAGCAGACTAGGCTCTTTGAGCTAGCCGGTAGTTGGCCGCGAGCACTCCTTGACCCATCTTTCAAAATTACGCTTTTCAAGATTGTGGTCACGGCGTTAGTAGTCTACATGTTTTATTCGTATGTTTATTTTACTATAGGGAAACGGAACAGAGAAAGGGGAGGTTTGGGTACCCATAAACCGATTTAACCCTACTGCTGGCTTTTGCTAGTGCCCGTACCAGGTCCGGCTGTCCCGAATTCCTCTCGTTGCTTACGTTTGTCTTTTGTTTTTTTTTATTGTTATTTTTGTGCTGTTCTTTTGTAGATTGTGGCATGTGACTATGTTTTCCGGTCATTTATGGCGTTTCCTGTTATCTTTTCATTTTATTTAACATAGTCTGTTATATAATGTAGATGTGCACCTCCTATTTCAGAATTTGATTTATTTGATTTTTTGGGTTTCTCATAGCTAAACACGAACCTAGCCATTACATTACAAGTGGGTATTCATATTTTATACATCACTCCTCCTTTACCACTGAATATATTTTCATGACACTCTAACATAGTCTTTTTGATATGATGCAGATGTGTACCAACATGGTCTTTGTGATATGATGTAGATGTGCACCTTCATTTTCAAAATTTGATTGAATTGATTTGGGGTTTCTCATGACAAAACATGGAATTTGCCATTATTTTACAAGGGGGTACCCATCTCCTATCCGCTTCTTCTCCTGAACCACTGAATAGATTTTCATGACACTTTAACACAGTCTTTGTGGCATGATGTTGATGTGCACCTTCTATATCAGAATTTGATTTAATTGATATCTGGGGTTTCTCAGAAAAACATGGACTTTGTCATTATATTACAAGTGAGTACCCATCTTTATCCGCTACTTCTCCTGAACCACTGAATAGATTTTCATGAAACTTTGATACAGTCTTTGTGACATAATTTAAATGTGCACCTCCTATTTTAGAATTTGATCAGATTTATTTTTGGGGTTTCCCATAGCAAACCACGGACTTTTTCGTTACATTACAAGTGGATACCAATCTCTTATCCACTACTTCTTTTGAATTTACAATTTTTTGTTTAAAACTAAGGAGTATCTCCCTCATGCATAGCTCTGTCCTTAGCTGAATTTTGGCGTTTCTATTTAGATCATTTTGATTAAGTTTTCTCTATCAGCTTTTACACAATTTTCGGTTAATGGACTTCCAAATGCTTTGGTTTGATCTGCACTGATGAGACATAATTTGTCGAATGCGCATATGCAGAAAATAAATTGACAGTTATTTCGATATTTTGTTATTTATTATCACTGGGCCGATGCCTCTGCTTGTGGACTGTTAGTCCCCAAGGGTATTCACCAACTCAGTGGTCAGTACTGCCGTGCTTACCCGAAAACCGATTTTATTTAAACTTGCAATATTTAAAATTTACAAAATTTGTTTAAAACTAAGAATTTTCTCCCTCATGCATAGCTCTGTCCTTAGCTGAATTTTGGCGTTTCTACTTAGATCATTTTGATTAAGTATTCTCCATCAGCTTTTAGACAATTTTCGGTTAATACACTACCAAATGCTTGGGTTTGATCTGCACTAATGAGACGTATTTTGTCGAAATGCGCATATGCAGAAAATAAATTAACAGTAACTTCGGTATTTCGTCATTTGAACCACGCAGTCTTTGTGATATGATGTAGAGGTGCACCTCCTATATTAGAATTTGATTTGATTGATTTGGTTTTTTTTTTTCAAAGCAAAACATGGTCGAAACTATTACATTACAAGTGGGTATTTATCTTTTATCACTTACTGCTCCTTTACCAATTTTGCAATATCTAAATTTTACAAAATTTTGTTCAAAACCAAGGAGTATCTCCCTCATGCATAGCTCTGTCCTTAGCTCAATTTTGGCTTTTCTATTTAGATCCTTTTGGTTATGTTTTCTCTATCAGCTTGTACACGTTTTGAGGTTAATGGACTTCCAAATGTTTTGGCTTGATCTGCACTGATGAGACATAAGTTGTCGAAATGCGCATATGCAGAAAATAAATTAACAGTAACATTTACCATTGAATAGATTTTGATGAACCCTTAACACAGTCTTTGTAACATATATAGATGTGCACTTTCTATTCAGAATTTGATTTGATTGATTATCAAATGGGAGAGCAGGGGGTTAGGAAAGTGAGCTTTGTCCACAGTTTTTCTTGTTTTAAGTTGTAGTGACGTGTGAAGGTAAATCAATTTTTTTACCAAAAATAAAGCAAAGATGTTAACGGAACCCATGAAACTTGAACTTTTTTTTCTGAAGTACTGCATGAAAGGGTGGAAAGAAATTTTGAACACGTTTTCATTAATTTTTTATCAATCAGTACCGGTATTTTGAAGAAAATCAGAGATGTATATTTTATTCATCCAAAATGATGGGCGTCAACCATAGTCCACTATAACATTGATTTATGCACTTATTGTCAACTTCATAATAAACCTGAGCACGTTTACATTATTTTTATATTGTAATTAAATAAGCAATGAAGGGACATATTTAAAAAATATGGTCAGAAATTGCAACTATAGTAAAAAATTCAAGTAGACCTGTCTAGTTTCGTTTAATGAAGAGCTCCATTTCTTTTGTTTATTATCATAATACCAAAATTACCAAAGTTGCCTAATAAAAAGTTAATTTTGTTATGTTGTACAAGTGTTTCAAGGAGTATCTCTCATCATCAGCATTAAAAATCATACAGTAGCAAAAACCATAATCCAAAAATTGCAAGAAAAGAAGTGCTAATTATCAAATATATAGAAAAAGGAGACCAAATTCAATAGCAAGGACATTTACCGAGTGCCATTGGAACCTTAGTTTTTTAAGGTTTTAGAATTTTGATAAAAACTTTAAGTTGCTATAAAACAAAAGGTGAAATTTTCATGTGGGGGAAGTTTAACCATTGGACTGGAGAATATCCTCGAGGATCTCTGGGCAACCAACAATGGTTTCAAAATACAAAAATTAGAAAAGTTGCATAATACACAGTAAATTTTGTTATGCTGTACATAAAGAATAGAAAGGGTAACAGGAAACGACTGCAATTACTGAAATTACGATCAAGGCCACAATATAAACAGTACATGCGAAAATGATGCAAGTCATCAGTAACGCATCTACTAGTAGTCCATGGGCTGGAATAACCCCCGTGAACCCCCCCCCCCCCCCCCCCCCCCCCCNNNCACACAAACACACACACTTATGAACCCTACCCACATTTTTCAGTCCTTTCTATATCCCCTCTTCTAAATTAAACATAATACATGAGCATAACCTGCACGCTATGTTGGAACAGGTCCCCTTTTAAGACCCACCGAATGAAATGTGAAATTTTCGTTTTTGATAAAAGTTTTTCATAGAATTGCTTCAAATTGTTGATTGGTACCTCTGTTATGAAAAATGGCATAGAATGATAGCTCCGATGGTATAAGCTTTACAAATATCCCACATTAGTACCATTTCTATACCCAATACATCATAAAAATCGAAAAACCTTTCCCCTACCCCTTCGAAATGTTGACGTAAATTTTTAGATTTTTCTCGAAATTGTGTTAGTTCAATGGTCTTTAGAATGGTGAATGAAAGGATATGGAGTAACTGAACGTGAAACAAAGTCTCTACAAATACATGGTAAAAACAAGCAAAGGAACAACGCTTTTATTGATGTTCTTCATCTTGAAGTCACCATTAGGCCTTCAACAATGAGCTTTGCTCATACCTCATAGTAAGTTCAAGACAGCCCCTAGCACCGGTTTGAGCGAAATTCTATACTAATTGTCGAACAACGCTACATCGAAACCAGTGTATGCTTTTCATTTCATAATTCTTGCAATTGTTTTTTAGTCTTTTAATGTCCTTTCTTAAAAATTAAGCATGTTAACATTCCGGTAAAGTAAATTTGTTTTGAATGACAATATTATCACTTTCAAATAGACAAAATAAAACAGAACTTTGAATATTTTCGTATTCGACACAGTTTTATCCCCTTTTGCCATCTCTTATCTATAAATGGTTCAAATTCATGAAAAGTGGGTATAAAATGCAAGTACATAATATCTTCTTTACAACTAGTACAAATTATAGCAGTTTTGAAGTAATATAAGGTTTCACATCCATAAAACTTACCCCTACCCCAACAAATTGACTCTAAAATAGCCAATTTTTTGTCTATGTTCGGATAAAAATAACCAGAACACGCAAATTGGGTTTTGTATATGACTATATGACGATGTTGCATGAATTATATTGTGATTTCGTATTTTAATAGTTATTTGTTGACTTGAACTCAATGTTTTGCCCAAAATTGATGAAAAATGAGCATTTTTTACATTTCAGATTTGTCCAAAATTCCCTGTTAAATCGTTATGTATGTAAAATCTGGAGGATATATCTGCAGATATGCCAATTATTTGTTCTGGGGGATATATAAGTTGTCTTAAAACATTGATTACAAAAACAAGGAGTGTTTAATGTGACTCTGAATACCTAAAATTTACCCCGACCCCAACAAAGTTTCCCTATAATTTTCATTTTTTCTCTATGTAGCATAAAGATAACCAGACCACTTAAATATGCATTGAATATGACAATGTTGCATGAATTCCTTTATAATTAGGTATTTTAACTGCCATTTGTCGACTTGAACTCAATATTTTGTCCAAAATTAATGAAAAATGGGAATTTTTAACATTTCTGATTTGTCTAAAGTTCACTGTTAAATCGTTATATATGTCAAATCTGGAGGATATATCTGCAGATTTGCCATTTAATTGATCTAAGCGATACATAAGTTGTCTTAAAACATTGTTTAGAAAAACAAGGAGTGTTAAATGTGACTTTAAATACCAAAAATCTTACCCCTCTACCCCAACAAATTTTCCGTTCAATTTTTTTTGGTCTATTTTACGCAAAATGTGTGTGGAATATGACAATGTGGTATGAATTGCATCACGGTTTGGTATTTCAACAGCAATTTGTTGACTTAAACTCAACATTGTGTCCGAAATTGAGGAAAAATGGGAATTTTCAACATTTCAGATTTGGCCAAAGTTCACTGTCAATCCGTTATATATGGCAAATCTAGAGAAAATATCTGCAGATATGCCAATTAATTGTTCTAACGGATACATCAGTTGTCTTAAAACAGTGTTTAGAAAATCAAGGAATGTTTAATGTGACTCTGAATATCGAAAATCTTACCCTTTCCCTAACAAATTTTCCCTAAAATTGTCAATTTTATATCTTTGTTCGCATAAAAATAACCAGAACACCAAAAATGTGCGTTATATACAATTTTGCATGCATAACATCATGAATTGGTATTTTAACAGCCATTTGTTGACTAAATTCAATATTTTGCCCCAAATTTATGAAAAATTGTAATTTTCTACATTTCAGATTTTTCCAAAGTTCACCGTTAAATAGTAATATACTAGTATGTCAAATTTGGAGGATATATCGGCAGATATGCCATTTAATTGTTACGTGCGATGCAATAGTTGTCTTAAAATATCTGGAAAAACAAGGTGTGTTCAATGTGACTCTAAATACCGAAAATCTCCCCTACCCCAACAAATTCACCCTAAAATTGTCAATTTTTTGTCTATATTCGCATATAAATAACCGAAATACGCACAGTCTGGATTGCATATAGCAATGTTGCATTAATTTCATCATAATTTGTCCCACTTGACAGGTTTAACTCTATATTTTGTACAAAATTGATGAAGAATGGGATTTTCAGCATTTTAGATTTGTCCAAAATTCACTTTTAAATTGTTATATGTGGCAAATCTGGAAGATTAATCTGCAGATATGCCAATTCATTGTTTTATTCGATACATAAGTTATCTTAAAACAATGTTTAGAAAAACCAGGAGTGACCAATTGTGACTCTAAATACCGAAATTTGTACCCCTACCCCAAGAAAATGATGATTAAAAATCCCCCAAATATGCCCGTCTATACATGGGAATTTTAAAAAAAAAAGTCTTTTTTTTTTGTCCAGTAAATGTATTTCTTTGAATTTTAACATTTATAAATTTTCTTTTTCGCTGTTGTAAAATATAGCTTTTCCTCGACAATCGCCATAATATTTTATTTATTTTTGAATAGGACATCTGTGAATATTTTGGACTTAAGTGCCCCAAAACAGCAAAAAAAGTCTGTCCCACACAGAAAAATATCTGCACACATCCCATTTTTGTATAATTTGCCTGATTTTGTTTGCCTTTTTAAAACTGTTATCTATTAGAAATACATTCAAACAATTAAACAAGAGTTCATTCATTGGGAGTAGTTGTAACAAATTTTCTCAAATCAGTTTTTAATGGGCGTCCATAGAAAAATGTCCACTTCGCAACACTAAATACTCAACAGAGCGCTCGTTCTAGGATTTAGATTACATTTTTTGCTGTAGAAACGTTCGTCATCTACTTTTCTATCTGTAAAATAGTATAGAACAGATATGTTACAATCCATTACTCTTAAGTGATTTAATTTGTTGGCGCAGTTGACACCGTATTTTTTTTCTTGTCCACTTCGCAACGGTAAATATTTCCAAGAGACGTCCATCGTAAATTCATGAAATTCATAATAGTCATAAGTAATCTTGTGCATTGTACGGTAAATGTTGAATTGTGGTTCTAGGACATATGACAAAGAAGAAATCGCCAGTAACATGTAAATATGTCCACTGTGCAACGGTCCACTTCGCAACGCTATAAGGACGTTGCGTAGTGGACAAAACCTCTTAGTACATTGGACATACTGCTGCACCTCTACCACAAAATTTTATAAGAATAAATTGCAAGAATTATGATACATGCTTGCTGTCAATTAATAAAAAAAAACAAGAAGAAGAGTATTGGGTTTTATTCGCATTTGATCTAGCTAAATGTGTGAGTATGTCCACTACGTAACGTCGCCATTCACTCCCTGGACAAAATCGTTGCGAAGTGGACCGTTGCAAAATGGACATTTTCGTGATTTTTTTTCAATTTTTATAAGAAAATCTTTATAGAAGTTGTATCTGCTGGATACAATACTGAAGGTACAAGATGAGTAACTTAGATGCTTAAATGATATTTCCGATTGCATGGTTTTTTTCCGTTTGAATTTGACAAATGAATATTGTATATTTTCATAATTTTCTGTCACAAACGTTAAAAGTATGCTTGTGGTGATTTACTGTTGATTTTGTTGATGAATCTTATTGTTATCTAGTACTTAATTATCTGCGGTTCCAGATACTACAAAAAATATCGTTATAAAAAAACATTTTTCTCATTTTTGAAAGAGGAAATTGAAACGTTGCGAAGTGGACATTTTGGTGTAACCTGCTTACTTTGGATGTCCTTTCTACACACTTCGGTATTCCTGATTTAGTGTCTTCTGATATTAGGGTATTAACATCTACTATTTAATTTCTGGTTCAAAGAGGTTTATTTTTGTGTTTTTTCAGTAGACAAAAGTGGACATTTTTTGAAAATGTCCCACATATATGAACAAACATACTTATGTTTTACTATCTTTTAAAACGTGTATTTGATATTTCGCAATATGCAAATCTAATGCCAAAATTTGGGTAAATTTGAATATTTTGGGCGATTTCCGTGAAAAATGGGAATTTTCAGCATTTCGGAATTTAACAAAATTCAAAGAAAAGCGGAAAATTCCCATTTTTCCTAAAATTTTGAGCAGAAGGGCCAAAGAAAGAGCCCTTAAAAGTTTGAATCTACTTTAATGGTCTTCTGCATTTCAGCTATAGTAAAATACTCACAATAATTTGCATTAGACATTATCTTTTTATCATTTAGAGCCTGAAGATTTTTAATTTTCCCTTAATTTTAAGGGGAATGGGAGCTTATATTGGCATATCTGATCCCACAATAAGTCTGAATCTAGAGTTTTTTCACACAATTTGTTGCTCACATATCATTAATCATTTCTGCATTTGCAATTATTGGGTATATAATAAAATTTTTACGATCCAAAAGTAAGAAAGTCGAAATTGTGAAAACATTTAAAATTCAGAAACATTTATACCAAAAATCGGCATAAAAAAGGAGTAAATGATGAGATTTATTTATCTGAAAGGAAATGACAGCTTAAAAATCGTCATTTTCGCATTTTTTTTGCAGGGGGAGGGTTATATGTTTTGTATCCCAAGATCATAAAAATAACGTAAAGTGTCCAAACTTGTGTTCATTGTAAAGTATATTAAGTAAGCTTCAATTTGGTACCAAATTTAAGTACACATAACTTATCTACATACAAATTATGGAAAAGATGAAATTAGGGTTAAAACTAATATACAAAAACAATGTGTGGTGTACTATAAAAGTTGCCCTATACTGTGTATGAGTGCAGGTTATATTCGTGTTAACTTGTTTTATTTTGGAGAGGGGATATTAAAGGACTGAAAAAAATCGGTCTTGATCATTAGTGGGGGAGGGGGGGGTGCACGGAAAGTGATTTTTAGCCCATGGCCTATAGCTATATGTGATTTTTAGCCCATGACCTATAGCTATATTGCTCACCTATTGTCGGTTGAAACGCTCTTTAGAGCTTATGTAATATTATTTCTTGATTAAAACTTATTTTTATTACCATTCAGGTCGTAAATTTTTTGTGACTTCAACACCACCCCTCTTCAAGCCAAATTACAAAGTCTTGCTGCTTATAAAAGAATAATGGACAAAACATCGACCCCTAAGTAAAACAACGAGCATCTACATATTGTCAAGTCTGGAAAACGGGCGTTGTAGAATGATAAATTTGTCACTAGTATCTTATTTTGTTTCTCTATTGCGCATATAAATCATTAAAAAAGTGCTTCAATAGATATCAGTCCCTTGACGAAAATTTGAAGTTTCGGTCGAAACTGTGATTCAGGAGATTTAATTAATACTGGAATGATTATTTCTTTATACTGTCTACGACCATTCAATTGAAATTGCTGTTAAGCTGCTAGCCGGACACTACCACAATGATAGAGGAGGTTTGGTGTGCAATAAAACCGATTTGATTCACCATTTCGTTTGAAACGTCTGTACCAAGTCCGACAATTTTCCGGTGGTTTTCCACGTCAAAGTTCAATAAAATCATACAAAGAAACTGAAAAAAGAATTTCATTTTATCTATGTAGGTCAGTTTTTATTTGATGTTAGATTATATGAATTCTAATGAATAAAAAAATCATTTTATCACACCCACACTTTAAAATATCAAATGTTTGACAATTCAAATAATATATGCATTCTCAAAAGGAGTAGAGATATCCTGGTAATTGATCGGCCCGTTGATCGGTCATCATTTCTCCGCTGGGGTTCAACAAAAATCAAATAGCAAGTATAAACGTATAATTTAAAATATTTGAAGTAAACATAAAATCTTCAAATACCTTGCAAGACCTTTATCACATGTATTTCTAATTCTGGATTTTTGGACATGATGGTTACACTTGTACAAAAAAAGAAGCAAATTTTTCATGAAAACTTGTGCTTATTATACATTAAACTGGTCCGCCGTTCCACAATACTACGCTCGTTAGTGTAGCCAGCGCAAGACAACAGGAAGACACTAGCTTGAAAAGTGGGGGTATATAAAAATAGGGTTGTCTTTCCGACCGTCCGACCGTTACACCTGAGGACACCCATCTCTTATCCGCTACTCCTTCTTATATCAAACTTTTAGCATAATCTTTGCGACATAATATAGATGTGACCTCTTGTTATAGAATTTAATTTGATTGATTTCACGTTGCAAGACATAGACTTAAGCAGTTACATTACAAGTGGGACATAATATAGATGTGAGATCTTGTTATAGAATTTAATTTGATTGATTTCACGTTGCAAGACATAGACTTAAGCAGTTACATTACAAGTGGGTACTCATCCCTTGTCCACTACTCCTCCTGTACCACTAAATAGATTAATTTTCATGAAACTTTAACACAGGCTTTTTGACATAATGTAGATGTGCACCTTCTATTTCACAATTTGATTTGATGGGTGTTTTGGGTTTCCCATTGCAAATCATGGACTTTACATTACATTACGAGTCTTATCCGCTACGACAGTCTATGGCATGATCTAGATGTACATTTCAAAAATTGATTTGATTGGTTTTTTATACCCCGCCACACGTAGTGGCGAGCTATTATGTGATACCCCAAGTCGTGTGTCCGTCCGTCCGTGTGTCCGTCCTTCCGTCCGTCCGTCCCCCGAAGGTTTCCGACTGATAACTTGTGAACGAAATAACATAAGGTCTTCAAACTTGGTATGTAACTTGTATACCACAAAACTCAGGCCAACTTCGATTTCGGGTTCAGAGGTCCAAGGGGTTCTTGAGTTATGCCCCTTGAAACTTTGAAATTTTGCGAATTTAGGGTTTCCGACTGATAACTTGTGAATGAAATAATATATTGTCTTCAAACTTGGTATGTAACTTGTATACAACAAAACTCAGGCCAAGTTCGATTTCGGGTTCAGAGGTCCAAGGGGTTCTTGAGTTATGCCCCTTGAAACTTTGAAATTTTACGAATTTTAGGGTTTCCGACTGATAACTTGTGAATGAAATAATATATTGTCTTCAAATGTATACCACAAAACTCAGGCCAAGTTCGATTTCGGGTTCAGAGGTCCAAGGGGTTCTTGAGTTATGCCTCTTGAAACTTTGAAATTTTGCGAATTTTAGGGTTTCCGACTGATAACTTGTAAATGAAATAATATATTGTCTTCAAACGTGGTATGTAACTTGTATACCACAAAACTCAGGCCAAGTTCGATTTCGGGTTCAGAGGTCCAAGGGGTTCTTGAGTTATGCCCCCTGAAACTTTAAAATTTTGCGAATTTTAGGGTTTCCGACTGATAACTTGTGAATGAAATAATATATTGTCTTCAAACTTGGTATGTAACTTGTATACCACAAAACTCAGGCCAAGCTCGATTTCGGGTTCAGAGGTCCAAGGGATTCTTGAGTTATACCCCTTGAAACTTTCAAATTTTGTGGAATGTGGCGGGGTATCATGTAATGCACCATTACTATTTTTTTTCTTCTGGAATAAAATGGGAGCGATATTAACGAGCTTTGCTCATAGTTTTTCTCGTTTTTATCTATATTTTCTGCAGGATGTCCAATCGTAATCTTTTTGATGATGGACATCTTCATACGTGAATAGAAACACTGCGATATGTCAACTGGCATTACATAAAAGTCGTGACAATCTCTACCCATTACAACACTCTATATGACATGATGTTTCCACATGAGAAACTGCAATAGACTGCAATAAAAAAGCAACATATGTAGCCCATAGATTCTGAAATGTAGCTGGATAAGGATTACAGTTATATTACCTAAAATAGTTCTAATTACACATGCATGTGTTTAACTTGTATAGTTAACAAAGTGGTTTTCTGACGATGAATTCAAGGAGACATGCGCACAATCAACATATATTTCCAAAAAGAAAAATCTTTCAAAGAAAATAATGTGTGCCTGTAACATGTACACTGATTAGTAGCATTTAAATTCAAAAACTACAAAGTTTAAAAACCTTAAACTTAATCTTTTCGTCCTTAATGAATTAGTAAATAACCCTTTAAAACTAGTGTCTTATGAAGATAAGTACTATTTTACAAATGAAAGGATATGGAGTCAATGCACATGAGACAAAGTCTCTACAAATATAGGGTAGAACCAAGCAATGTAAAAACGCTTTTCAATGATTGTTATTCTTCACCTTGAAGTCACCATGAGACCTTCAACAATGAGCTTTATTCATACCTCATTGTCAGTTCGAGACGGTCCCTATCACCAATTTGAGCTGAATGCATTGCTTATTGTCGAACAACGCTACAGCCATGTTTTTGAGCCCATGGATGCGTGATCGTCAACAAACATAAAATTAAATGGTGCTATTATAATAATTGTCATCCATTGCCCGACAAAAGCACTAGTGTCCTTAGCAAGTGAACAATTAGATCATATACAAGTAGACAAACACAGGAAACTCATCAACTAGATTGTGAGAAAACTTGGCATGTGAAATAGTGAGACAAGGGCAGTATACAGCAAGTATATTGACGATATCCTTACTATTGATAATCTCTAGTTTTTAGATCACGTAAGAATTATTTATCCGCAACAAAGCTAACAATGATTCCAAATGCTGTCCTTTTCTGGATCTTACTATCATTATTGACTCCGGTAAAATAAAATCTAAAATATATGATAAACGGGATGATTTTCATTTCACTATTACTAATTTCCCTTTTCTTGACGGCGTCATCCCTCTAGCTCCATCCTACGGGGTGTATATTTCTCAACTGGTACGATTCGCACGAGTTTGTTCTACTCTTGACGATTTTAATGAACGTAACCTTACTTTTACAACAGGGTTACAGATTTCATAAGTTGTTGAATATATTTCAGAAGTGTTATAATAGATGTGAACATTTGATATCTAAATATGGCGTTACTCGTAAACAGCTTTTACCTTTCTGTGGCATCCAGTTTTTTCTTCTTGCAGTAGTCACGGTTGGTAATCGGAGCTAGCAGAATCTTTGGTTATACACAGAAAAACGTGAGGAGGGTTTCAGGTTGTGACGGAGGGGACAATGCACAATCACTTCGCAAAATTAGTACATGTAAAAATAGGAATTATCTTTTTCATTGTTCTCATATTGCAAAACCAAAGAATGCTATGCTGTGATAAATGCCTTCAGAATTTTAGACATACATGTACATAGTTTATTGTCGTAGAGCAAGAACAGCACTCGCAATATCAATTGTCTCACGAAAAATCTGACAAAAATTGTGACACTCTTTCAATGTCATCGTGTATTTTGACAAAGATACGAGTTATCTTGTCAATAATGTTTTATCGTTAGACTCCTCCTGTACGTATTGATATTTTCGGATACATTGGAATTGCAATGTTATTGTTTTGATAACGGAGGAGATTTGTTCTGATTGAGGATATTGAGAATGCGTGAGGGGATTCGCTTTATTCATGCATGTGAAGTAGTTGGCACTAACGAAGTCTCTATATATTAAAAAAAAGTTTTATATTTCTCTTTGCGTCGCCATTAACTCACTTATTTCTGTCGTTCTTTTGTTCATCTGTCCATTTTTATGCCCCTGCGACGATAAGTCGTGGGGCAAATTGTTTTACCCCACGTCCGTCCGTCCGTCCGAGGGAGGTACATGGTTTGTCCGCGCAACTCCTCCTACAGTTTTAATGCTAGGAAGTTTTTATTTTGCAGATCATTTGTACATATATTGAAGATATGCATGTGGTAAGGATTTTGATTTTGGTTCATTTTTGTCAAAAATATACATTGTTGAACTTAGTCATTTTTTAGTGATTTGTGATTGAGGGTACATAGTTTGTCCGCGCAACTCCTCCTTCAGTTTTTATGGTAGGAAGTTTTTATTTTGCAGATCTTTTGTACCTATAATGAAGATGTGCATGTGGTAAGGATTTTAATTTTGGTTAATTTTGTTTAAATTATACATTGTTGTTTGGTGATTTAGTAATAGAGGGTACATAGTTAGTAGTATAACGGGTTACCTCAGATCACTTTTGAAGAAGAGCCCTGTAGTGCATTCTTTGTAAAATATTTCAAAAGTACCTTATTTTTATCTCATTTTATGCAAATTAGTTCAGGAGCGAATTTTTGGTGTTACTAAAAATAGAATTCGATCCCGATCCTAATCCTTACCCTACTTTTGATCCCAGCCCTAACTCTACTTCTGATCCTAGCTCTAATCCTAGCCCTAACCACTATCCCTAACACTAACCCTAATTCCCTAACCCTAATTCTGATTCTAGTCCTAACCCTTACCCTTATTCTAACCCTAGCCTTTTATTATAGTACTTTTTATTTGAGTGTTCCCTTAGTAATTTCCCCTTTCTCATAATCCTAACCTATAACCCTCACCTATAATTGTAGTACTTTTTATTCTAGTATTAGAGTTATTTCCCTTTCCCATGACCCTAACCCTAATCTCTCACCTTAATCCCCACTTTTAGTTTAGCTGTAGTGTATTAATCAGAAATAGTGGTACAACACGACTTACACTAACCCACCTAACCCTAACGAATTCTTGGGATGTCATCTATCAGGTCCGCATTCATAATTTGGTAAGGGAGATAACTCGTTATTTACTGCTTATGAGTTGATTACAATTATCAACTCACGAGTATCATTTTGTTGTGCTCGCGTGCTCATTTCACGTTTCGGAGGTGGAGGAGGTGGGACGATAGACTATTGTGGAGGAGGAGGAGGAGGTGGTAGTTGTGGGAGTGGTGTGTGCTTAAATAAGAAAATATATATGATTATTTTGACTGCAAATTTTGCGCAGGTATCGGCAACACTTCGAGTAGTATACAGGGACAGGCAAAGTCGGATTTGCGGTTGAGCCGTGCTGTGGAGCGTTGCCATAGGAACACGAAGTGTTCCGAACGAAGTGTTGGGGAACCTGTACCCTATAGTATTTCCTTCGTCTTGAAACATTTTTCCAGTACTGTAGGCATATCATATATAGATTTGGGGTATCTTTATACTTCTTAAGCGTTTGGTATAAGTGTTGGGATGTTTTTAAGTACTGTTATAGAGATAAGGCCGACTTAGGGCCGTTAACTTCACAACAGGCCTCCATAGCACTTTAAAACTTATTCCAATCACTTTAAATACATCAATTTGAAAAGATGAAGATAGCAACGATTCTATGTAAAAGATAGATGAATGACAAATAGGATGGGAGGAAAGGGGAAATGCAGCCTATAACTATACAGTTATAGCCAGCCACAAGCCTGGGAAAATGCAGAGTGACCCTTTCACAGTCAAAATGATCATATATCATATATTTTCTTATTTAAGCACACACCACTCCCACAACTACCACCACCTCCTCCTCCTTCTCCACAATAGCCTATCATCCCACCTCATCCTCCTCCGAAACGCGAAATGAGCACGCGATCACAACAAAATGATACTCGTGAGTTGATAATTGTAATCAACTCATAAGCAGTATAAGTAAATAACGAGTTATCTCCCTTACCAAATTATGAACGCGGACCTGATACACGACATCTCAAGAATTTGTTAGGGTTAGGTGGGTTAGTGTAACTCGTGTTGTACCACTATTTCTGATTAATACACTACAGCTAAAAGTGGGGATTAAGGTGAGAGATTAGGGTTAGGGTCATGGGAAAGGGAAATAACTCTAATACTAGAATAAAAAGTACTACAATTATAGGTGAGGGTTATAGGTTAGGATTATGTGAAAGGGGAAATTACTAAGGAAACACTCAAATAAAAAGTACTACAATAAAAGGCTAGAATTAGAATAAGGGTAAGGGTTAGGGCTAGAATCAGAATTATGGTTAGGGTGTTAGGGTTAGTGTTAGGGATAATGATTAGGGCTAGGATTAGAGCTAGGATCAGAAGTAGAGTTAGGGCTAGGATCAAAAGTAGGGTAAGGATTAGGGTCGGGATCGTATTCTATTTTTAGTAACACCAAAAATTCGCTCCTGAACTAATTTGCATAAAATGAGGGGAAAATGAGGTACTTTTAAAATATTTTACAAAGAATGCACTACGGGGCTCCTCGTCAAAAGTGATCGGAGGTAACCCGTTATACTACTATTGTTTGTCGGAAGAACTACTCCTACAGTTTTGATGCTAGGAAGTTTTTATGTTGCAGATCTTGTGTACCTATATTGAAGATGTGCATGTGGTAAGGATTTTGATTTTGGTTAATTTTTGTCAAAATTATACATTGTTGAACTTAGTCATTTTTTGGTGATTTAGTTATAGGGGGTACATAGTTTGTCCACGCAACTCCTCCTACAGTTTTTATGCTAGGAAGTTATTATTTAGCAGATAATTTGTACTTATATTGAAGATATGCAGGTGGGAAGGATTTTTATTTTTATGCATTTTTGGAAAAAATACACATTGTTGAACTTAGTCATTCATTGGGTGAATTATTAATAGAGGGTACACAGATTGTCTGCACAACTCCTCCTAGAGTTCTGCAGTTTATTTGTACTTATATTGAAGATGTGCATGTGGTATGTATTTTGATTTCGGTTCAGTTTTTTTTCCATAAAAAATACATTATTCATCTTTTAACTTTTTGGTGATTTAGTAATAGAGGGTACATAGTTAATCTCTGCAACCTAGAATAACATGTGTTTAGCGGGGGCATCATATGTGTCTTACAGACACAAATATTACTAAAAAATCCCATTTTGATTAAACCTTGCGCGGGTGCAAGTCATCCTCTGTTCTGCTTAAAAATATGCATGACATTTGTCATCCCAACCACTGAATGATTATCCATCCTCAAGTGAACATTTCAAACCTTTTACTGCAATGGAAGGAAGATTCGCTAAATGCCTATATCAAATTAAGATCATGGCGTTTTACAATTTTCCACTGGATTTACATAAGCTTTGTCTTTTTCGGCTGTTGACAAATCTGTTCTGTAATTTCTCAATTCTCTGTGTTTAAATATGCAAAAAAAAACACATGATTTCCATTCATTTTTTTAAAATTTTTTTTTTCTTTAACTGATTTTGTCTGATGACTAAATTGTGTTTCTTTTATTATTATACCTCAGTATATGAACATTACTACTAAAATTTCTAAAATAAAATTGACCAAAATTACTATTTTTCACCATTTCCAATTCTGTAACTATTTATCGGTCAATAGTTTATCAGACTATTGACTGGCAGTGTGAAATTTTTTCCCGAACTTTTTTCTTGCTTCCCTATTGCATAAAAAAATCTGATCATAATTCGGAATACTCTGACATCATTGTTTTCAAGTGACAGCTCTAAACTAGCTATGCAAATTGCAGTGAACAAAATTCACTTTGCAGCATAACAAATTTTGTTGATGAAAAAAAGGATGTAATTAATCTGTTTTAAAAAGAATACAAATATAAAAAGAAAAAAACTGTTAATCATGAGAGAATTATTATTCAAAGATGATTTAAAATTTGTAAATCTCGTTTTTTAGTATAATAAAATACACAGAGTATTCATTTGTGATTCCCATTGTATAAAAGTTATGTTGAAAATTCAGAATGCTCTGAAATCATTGTTTCCAAGTGATAGTCAGGCCCTCGGGGACAACAAACTTGCTATTCCTCATAACCAGTCAATAAGTATAAATTATTATACCTCAGTATATGAACATTACTACTAAAATTTCTAAAATCACTATTTTTCACCTTTCCAATTTTGTAACTATTTACCGGTCAATAGTTTCTCAGACATGAATATTTTCCTCGAACCTTTTTCTTGCTTTCCTATTTGATAAAAAATCTGATGATTATTCAGAATGCTCTGACATTATTGTTTCCAAGTGACAACTCTAAACTAACTATGCAAATAACAGTGAACACTTTTCACTTTGCAGTAGAATAAAATTTGTTGATGAGAAAAGATGTAATTGTTTAATTTTTAATAAGAATACAAAATTTAGGGAAAAAAAAATACTAGAAATAAAGAAATATTACCGGTATTTAAATATGATATTATTTTTTGGTTCAATAAAACACCTTTAGGGACCGACCATTTAACTTGAAAGGGGGGGGGCTATGGTTTTTTTTTCAAAAAAAAATATTTTGGACCTCATTTTATGTGAAAAAATATTTTGGCTGCCAAATTGATGAAAAAAATTTTTCTGAAGGAGGCTTTCTGCCCCCAAAAATAATGTTAATTTTGAAAAAAAATATTGATAATTCATAATGCTCTGAGATCATTTTTTCCAGGTGACAACTAGTTATGCAAATTACAGTGAACACTATTCACTTCGGCAGAAAATAGACATGATAGATGGGTAATTGTGTATGTTTTAATGAGAATACAAAATTTAGAAAACAAATATTATGTTTGAATATATACAAAATTTAGAAAACAAATATTATGTTTTAATGAGAATACAAAATTTAGAAAACAAATATTAGAAAAGTGAAATGATTCAAAACTTGTAAGTCTTATGTTTTCGGTAGTCCTACAATATAGAACCTCGCGCTGTTTCTTTTTCATATATACTGACTTTTTACATGCAGCGCGAGGTCCTATCGTATGTGTCCAAAAACCCGTAGCAAATGGTTTTTCACGAAACATGGTCATATAGTTTGTTCTCTGGTTTAGAATTATACTCCCAAAAATGAATTTATGTGTTTTATCGTTTACTGTAGTACCAAATCTTCAAAAACAGCAGAAAATCCCACTTGCATTCTTGAATATCAAATCGAAAGTTGATAAGAATGAACTTGCAAAATCGTAGACAAAACGATATAGACAAAAGCGTACTGCTGTATCATTCTCCAACAGAAGATCGTGCTTTTCACCATAACTACTTAAATCAAATGCTTTGGGGTTAATTTTTTCCGCCCCTAGATTTCTGATACCTGCATGTCTTTTAGTATTTTTACTCATTTAATCCAAATATCCAAAAATAGACATCTAAACATTGTCTTTTTGACACGCTCCCGTGAGAAGAGTACCCTTTGTTGTGATTAATTCTTTTGTCATTATAATTTAAATCAATAACCGACTCGTTTTACCTGTTGGGTCGTCTCGAAATGTTTTCACATCTTTGTTTATTTTTATACTATACACCGAGGTAGACAATGGATTAAAACTCATGAAAAATAAGATTTTCAAATGTAAAATAAGAACTTCTAGTGCGAAATCTACTTCTTGCATGCACTTTTATGATAAACTTCGTTTTTTAAAACACGGTTGTTCAAATTCGAAATTCATTGAAATATGGCGAATGCTCTAGATATTGCACCGCTTGGGAAATTATTTTATTTAGCAGTGTTGGGAATAATAGTCTGAATGGCAAGAGAGGTATGTTTTTAATGATTTACATGTTAAGGTCCGTGAAAACTTAAATATATTAAAAAACATGGCATACAGTCCGACATGAAACTTATTTTATTTCCGACATGAAATCAAAAAAATTAAAAAATGCAAACATCCGATAAAAACGTTAAATATGGAATAGAAGTGCGAAGTCATATATTATAGGACTAGGTCTGCCCTCTTGCTAATTCCCTTGAATACTGGTGAATTAAACATGACCACGGAAACGTTTTACTCATAATTTATATTTATTAACTGGTTATGAGGGAATAACAAGTGTTTTGTCCCCGAGACCCTGACTATTGACCGAGGCGTAGCCGATGTCAATAGTTAGGGGTCAATTGGACAACAAACTTGCTATTCCCGAATAAACAGTCTATAAGTGTTTTATTATGCCGAAAACATTAGTCCTATAATATATGACTTCGCACTTCTATTCCATATTTAACGTTTTTATCGGATGTTTGCATTTTTTAATTTTTTTGATTTCATGTCGGAAATAAAATAAGTTTCATGTCGGACTGTATGCCATGTTTTTTAATATATTTAAGTTTTCACGGACCTTAACATGTAAATCATTAAAAACATACCTCTCTTGCCATTCAGACTATTATTCCCAACACTGCTAAATAAAATAATTTCCCAAGCGGTGCAATATCTAGAGCATTCGCCATATTTCAATGAATTTCGAATTTGAACAACCGTGTTTTAAAAAACGAAGTTTATCATAAAAGTGCATGCAAGAAGTAGATTTCGCACTAGAAGTTCTTATTTTACATTTGAAAATCTTATTTTTCATGAGTTTTAATCCATTGTCTACCTCGGTGTATAGTATAAAAATAAACAAAGATGTGAAAACATTTCGAGACGACCCAACAGGTAAAACGAGTCGGTTATTGATTTAAATTATAATGACAAAAGAATTAATCACAACAAAGGGTACTCTTCTCACGGGAGCGTGTCAAAAAGACAATGTTTAGATGTCTATTTTTGGATATTTGGATTAAATGAATAAAAATACTAAAAGACATGCAGGTATCAGAAATCTAGGGGCGGAAAAAATTAACCCCAAAGCATTTGATTTAAGTAGTTATGGTGAAAAGCACGATCTTCTGTTGGAGAATGATACAGCAGTACGCTTTTGTCTATATCGTTTTGTCTACGATTTTGCAAGTTCATTCTTA
>MJUU01021249.1:33374-47157 GCA_002080025.1 Modiolus philippinarum | reverse complement strand
CCCCCCCCCCCCCCCCCCCAAGCATATATGCTTTCCCCCACAATATCTGCTGGTTCGTTGTGAACTGTTGAAATGAGAAGATCCCATGAAAAACAGCATTTGATTAATAAGTTAATTTTACTCCATCTTTCATATTCTCAAAAACTTTGTCATCCATTGGGAAAAAAACAAAAGTGTTCAAATCAAACGCAGTGAGCAATACACAAATAGAAAAACAGCATAAATGTTTTTAAGTTTCCTTTTTGAAAGTACACGTTTTTAAAATTTGTTTCAGAAGTAGTAATGACTGCTGCAAAGCGGAATGGGAGAGCTATAATGAGATTGGAAAGAATGTTCCACGATGAAATTGACTTCAGCAAAGTACATCACGTGGCTGGTGGACCATATAAAGGGATACTTATAAACAAAGCAGCAGAAAGTAATCTATCTATATATCTCTTAATTTCTGTTTGTGTTCTTGTTTTGACTTTTTATTACCTGCAAATGAATAAAAGGCGAACAAAAAGCTGTACAGCGATTAAGGTTTGATTGTCATAGTTGCATAATCATGTATAAAAAGTGTTTAAATTAGCTGAAAAAATCTTGTTTTCCTATTTCTTTCTTTCTTGACTTTTGTATTTTAGTAAGTTCATCGTGCAGTGTACACAAGCGTTCACCCTCAATCTTTTTATCAAATTTTGTAATTTGCCTTTTGGTGAGGACCCGTGATTCTAGAATGCATATTAAGGATATCTGAGTCGTTTTGATTTTTCTTGCGTACATACACTACATTTTCCCTGATCTTGTCTCCTGTTACAGACCTTACAACTACTGAACCAGCAGAAGGAAGATTAGAATTTCTAGCTTACTTGATAGACCAAGATCATGATAATGAGGCTATACAGGTAAAATTAGACCTGCCAAGTTATTTGATAGATCAAGATCATGATAATGAAGCTATACAGGTAATATTAGAACCACCAAGTTACTTGATAGACCAGGATCATGATACTATGATCAGGCTATACAGGTATTACAACACCTGCAAAGATACTTGATAGATCAGGATAATTGTAAACTACAAGTAAAATAATAGAATTTGTAGATCAGAGTCATGATAATAAGCCATACAGGTAAAACTTAATTGCTTGCTTACTTGGTAGATCAGAATCATGATAATAAGCCATACAGGTAAAACTTATAGTTTGCTTACTTGGTAGATCAGAATCATAAAAATGCGCAAGACAGATAAATGTTAGAATGGGTAGGATAATGACAATGATGTAATTCTGCAAGATTGAAATCATTAACTGAGGTGACAGACCAGAAGCGTAACTAAAACCATACCTGATAGATCAGGATTTTGATCATGATACCATACCGTTCCGTTTACTGTGAAATTTTTGTGTGTTATTTTCTGCTTTCTGTTTTTGTGCAAATACCTAAAAATGCCTATTTCCAATTTATTTTGGTATACCTGTAAAGCATTGCAGCACTACAATAAGCTAATGTAAGTGAGAACCGAACCGTCAATCCAAAACGAACAATCCAAGGACAATGACAACATCGGAAACAACAAAGAAACAGAGACACAACATGAGCACAGCACAGAAAAGAAAATTGAAGACACACACATGCTGAACAACACGGGCCCAATAAAACACCATGGGTGAGATCAGATGCACCGGTAGAATCAGCATCTCCTGCTTTTTATAAGACACCCGCCGTGTTGAACATGTCAAATCCGGTAGAGGAAACAATTAAGCTTTAATCGTACACTATTGGACACTAAAGTTTTGGTTCCGTGGAAAAGCAGATGGCTTGACAAAGAAGAAAACGTTTACGGATTATTTTCAAGAACTGATGGATCCTACTAATTTTCCGAAAAGTAAAATATTTACATCAATAGTCTTGTTTGTTATTAAGTGATTGTACTTCATTATCTGCAAATTGCCTTTATGGTCAGAAAGCTCTGCTCTTGAGCGGTGCGGTTACTCATGGATTAGTCTAACAATTATGATGTTTGATTCTTCTCCAGTAAGCACATAGCACTTGATTCTATGGATCACTTCGGGTGCTAGACAATAGTTTTTAGTACTCATCTGGGACCATTTTAAAATATAACATGTTGAAACATATAAAAATGGTCACTCGTCAATTAACAGGTGGAAATATAATCCTCAAATACAATTGTTCCTAAAAGCGAAAAGCGAATATAGGACAAAAAGAACGATACGCAAACATTATAGGTGAGGCGAAGCTGTACATTCGACAGAGAAGAAATATTACATTTTCTGTAATAAGAAGCCTAATATTTACTTTGTTTGCGACACAATGAAAATCTATCTAGATCATACAAAACCGTCGTGAAACCAATATAAAACCAAAGTTTGAATTGTAAAAGGAAATGAAAATCAGTTACGATTTATGGATGATTTTACTGTGTTTAGATGCATTACTATAGTGTTTACCACTAGGAACTGAAAAGTAGAGAACGAATCTTAAACTTGATCTATGTTTGATGCTTAAGGCAAAGTATATAGCTATGAAAGTAACCTTTAACAAGATTTTATGTATAAATAACAGAAATACCGAAGTTACTGCAATGATTCCCTATGTCGTGAAACTGTCGTAGACTTACGTTGTCCATCATGAATTTGACAAAATTAATAGCCATGATTTTTGCAGATTATATTGGGTTCATAAAGAAAGCATTGGTTGTTTTGAGGTCATATCCTGTAATCAAACGCGTAGAGCTGGAAGTTAAACAAACAACAGACCCATCTCCAGAAGAATCTTTACCACCAATCAGTGAGTGATTTTTTGCTATTTTTATAGATACGATTCACTGCTTATTCCCTTCTTCAATGGACTTGTCCTCCAGCGGCAATCGTACTGGAACTTGTGGGGAAATATTTTAATTCATTTTATTTTTAGTAACTTGTATATTTATAGTTATTTATTCAGTGGTCTATCAAAACAAGGAAAAAACTTCGGTACATCCATGTGTTCGAGGAATAATCCTCCTACTAGTGATTGTCATTACCTCTGAACATTGGGAACACTACGTATATATACGTAATAAATTTAATTCACATTGAGATGTATATCTCAAAATCGACAGTCACATATATTCTTGCGGCTTAGATGTGAGACAAATCTTATGACTTGAATTGCCAGATATTATAAGAAGTAACATAAACTATCACAGGTACACTTTATTCTAGATTCAGTTGTAATTATTATACATTTCTAGTTATATTTCTGCTTTGACACACAGGCTATCAAACCAGTATCAAAAACCACAGAAGACTTCCTTCTTGACATAAAATAGTTGTCACTATGAATCGGTTTCTTCTTAGGGTTCTTTGGTCCTTTCTATTTTTGTCATTTTTATGTGTTTTTTAATTTGTACATTTTGTGTTTTTTATCTTTTAATCGTGGCCAACTATACCATTTTATTTTATATGGGAAATAGCCTTATACCACAATTCTAGGGCATATTTTTCTATGAGCAGACATACATTTTTCCAAACTTTATATATTTATTGGTACGATATATAGAACTTCAATTTAAAAACATAAAAAAAATATGTCACGGACCTTTTGAAAAAGTTATTTCATGAAACATGAAGAATTTGTTAGTAAGAAAGGGGAGATAACTTGATTAAAGTAATTTTGGACCACAAAATAAAAAAAAAACATTTTTGGAAAAATTATAATAAATATGTTTTGTTAAAATGCTTTTGACAAATTCAACAATAAATTGGGATCAACTACCTTATTATTTTTTTTTAGAAAATTTGACCTATTCCACGGTATTTCAGTAAAGAATCAACACTTTTTGAATTTTTGGCAAATATGTAATATTATTTGAACAAACTTGATACCTATTGTTCATTTTTATTTTAATTATTGTATTAAAGACATTCAAAGTCATTAAGACAATAGTCTCATTTACTTATTGAATTTTTGCTTAAATGCGCAAAAAGAGGCTTAGTTTTAGCATGGAGGTATAAACATAGATTTTTATGTTTATACCTCCATGGTTTTAGACACCCCATCTACCTTAACTACATTTCTACATTTTAACTACGATCCTGTTCATTACTGTTCATTGTGTTATCTTTGTCGTGCTGTCTCAATCAGTGTTGGATATGAATTGCTGTAATTTTGGATTTTGGAATTCCCCTTTCCTCCTTTTTGCTTCGATATTCGTTTGCCGATGTTATCTGTTTGTCGCTTGTCTAGTGCTGCTGATGAGGAATTAATTTCCGAAATGGCCATACAGCTCATTCAAATTTATTGCAGTTGTAGTTAACAGATGTGTTATGGTCTCATCTTCATTTACTCCATATCCTTTCGTAAAATATCTACCAGATCAAAGTACTTTTGAGTTGAGGTTGTAATATAATTTTCATATTTCAAAAATCTGAAAGAACGTAAAAGAGAAAACAAAACACCTATATAAACTCATATAATAATAGAATTATTCATATTTGGCTCTATGGCTCTTTCGACAGCTTTTACTTAAAAACTAAAATGTGGGGAAGTATTGTTATTGATGTGATCGAAAGAAACTGTAATACCAAACAACTAATTTAAATAGTTGACATAACCGAGAGTCTCCTTTATGCAAATTCTTTTGTCAGTTTCCTCCTTATCATTCTTCGATATCACTTTTAATGTTCTTTTTGGAAATCCCAAGGGAGTTCAACAATGAACGATTATAATTCAGTTTCTGTCTCTATAGTTCTGTCCTTTGTTGGTTCTTTGGTCCTCTTTCTATTTCTTTTTTGATATTTATCAAAGCTTCCCAATATTTTGGATAATTATTTTACTTCCCGTATTGAAGAACCAGAGCACATGTACTTCCGATGAAACAATATCTTTTAATATTACAAAACTGACAAATGGTATACAGTGTTTACGGACTGCTTCTTAATGTCTTTCATAGGTTCTTATATCCATATTTTGTCAACTAAATTTGCTTCAGATTTGTACCTATATGAATCCTCACTTTGCAAAAAATATATGTTTTTTGTCATTGTAGAAAGTTTCACAACTGTGTTCACTCCTGCAGTCTACTCCTATCAGCTGCTCCCAGAAGTGCCAATTAATAACAAAACATTTCTTACGTTCATGATAAAGGCAGCTGGAGATGGATTTATTTCACTATCAGCTGTATATGGCGAATTAGAACGCAAAACATGGGAAGTATGCATTGGTGTTGAAAACAATACCAAGTCCATGATCAAGGATGGTGCCTGTGGATCTGTCAAGGTAGAGGCTTTAACTATGAACATATTATCGGAGAACGATTTCCGATATTTTTGGATCAGCTGGGCTGATAACCATTTAGAAGTAGGTAGGGGAGCACAATATGGATACGGTAGATTTCTACATTGGCATGTGCCTCCTAACAGACAGTTCAACATCAATTGCCTTGGCGTATCAACGGGAAAGGCTTCACGTGGACAATGGGAATTCGCAGAGTTGTTAGGTAAGTAATGTTATAAAAAAACTATCTGTTCTATAACGTTACTAGTAGTTAACTTTAGAGTGACATAATAGGTTATTAGAGAGTGTTACTTACTTTTTACATATTCGTTGAAAGAGAGCATTTTGTGTTTTGTTACTTGTAATCACTGTAAAAAAACATCGCCAAACCAATACCAAGCAAAAGTGTTAATATCAAATGCATCATATTGTATTATCATTTTCACGACTATAATCCTTAACACATATCTTTTAATTGTTTTGTTTTGTCATATAGTCTCAATTAGTGTTGGATGTGAATTGCCGTGATTTTGGATTTATGATTTTAGAATTCCCCTAACCTCGTTCTTGCTTCGGTATTCGTTTGCCGATGTATTTAATTGGATGTACCATGTATATAAATAACATAATACCGAAGTTGCAGTTAATTTGGATTCTTTATATGCGCATTTCGACAACTTATGACTCTTCAGTGCAGATAAAATCAAAATATTGGAAATCCATATAGCGAAATATGTGTAAAGACTGATAGAGAACAAACAACGAATAAGATCTAAATAAAAAAGCCAAAATTAGCTAAGGACAGAGCTATGCAAGAGAGAGATAATCCTTAATTTTTAGCAAAATTTTATGAGGAAATAAAAAAAAACTTTGAAGTAAATTTGTGAAACTGAAATCAAAAGTTCATTTAATATCTATCTTGTAGATCCAGAAAAAGACTTTGGAAAAGAGGCCAAGAAGGAAAAGTTGAGAAAATCCTTGTTATGGGTGGCTAAGAAACAACGAATTTTACAGTTTTTGGAGGATGCCTATCCCAACACTGTATCCATATCGCATTTGCTGAAGTAAGATTTGTTTAATTATGCATTCCCATGACAACTGAGTACTATATTGTGCTCGTCATTGTCTGTTTTCACGTTAATTTGTCCGAGACTTTCACGAGAAGGCCATTGTGAACATATTGATGTATCGTTTTTTTTTTCGGATTTCAGTTGATATGGGGTTTCAGTAACTTTCTTTTGTATGTATATTTATACAAAGTTTTTCTCTTGAGAATATAGAAACTTAGAAAAATGCAAAATTATGTTTTTATGCCACTGAAAAAAAACCAGAAAATTATAGAGTTACACAATTGGTCGATAAAGAAAGGACATTTCGTTTTTCCCGTCTTGATTATCTATTCTAGGAATCTTCATGTTGTCTGTAAACATGACCATTTTGAATACTGTGGATAACTATATATTTTACATATCATATATTGACTATTGTACTTGTTTTGTTGTATCAGTCCATCACCAGTCTTTAAATTCATGTAATGTATTGCTTTTTTCTACTCTGAATTATGCTGCTGATGAAACAAAAATTGCACAATTAGACATTAGAACGACTATTACAAACTACATGTAAAATTGAAAGAAATACTTGAAACCAGCAAAACACTTGAAGTGTAGAACGTATAAAAATATTCATGTAACAATTAGTTTCGAATGAACAGGTAATGAACAGATGATTGGTTACATTGTGAGTCAAAAATTATTTGTACACTGTTTATTGTACAAAGTGCCATGATTTTTTTTATTATCATTATTATGTAATGGGTAAATATTTCGATATACACATGTAAATGTAAATTTCCAAATGATACAGATAAGCAGGTAAGAAAATCGCAATACATCTTCATGAGCAGGTTTGGTTTTAGAAAATGCAAAAGTCAAAGAGACCTCATTAGATTACTATTCAAAACACAGAGGAGCCCACGTCATAAAAAGCCATAAATATACAATAGAATTGATCCAGAAAAATGAGGAGCAAGGTTGCTTAAACTTTTTACAGAATATTTCCCTAAGTATGATGGGCTGAAACAATATAAATGTGAAAGAAAATAGAACTTTATATGAGATATATTAGTTTCTTTATTGTCTTGCAGGTTAACAATCCGAATCAATGTAATGTTAAATGCACTTTAATGTAAAATTTTAGCAATGAATTGTTTATGAAATGAATTTTCATGACTTGTTCTCGAAAGTCAACATTTTAAGGATAAAAATTCTGGTCTCGGATACATGAAAACCAATTTTCTGTTAAATATTTTACGAAAGGATATGGAGTAAATGAGCATGAGACCATAACACATATGTTAACTGCAACTGCAATAATTTTATTGAGATGTATGGCCATTTCGGAAACTAATTCCTCATCAGCAGCACTAGAACCCAAACAAAGGAAATCCTTAATTTCAAAAAAATGTTTAAAATGCATAAAACCAAACGAATCCGAATAATCAGCAATATCAAATATAGCTAAGGACAAAACTACGATGGAGGGAGTTAATCCTTCGGTTTTAGAATTTACATAAATTTAGATTATATTAATTGAACAAAGTGTACACATGAGATATTATCTCATGTACAAGTACACCATATCTAAGAAAAATAAAGAGCATACATCTCTACCACGGGGAATTGTTTTACCAACTCCAAACTGCAATAAAAGACAAACTCCTGTATTAAACATGAAATAATTTTCACAGGATGTGCAAGGTGAAGCAATTTGACATCGCAGCAGCAGTGGTAATTTTGAATGAACTTCAGAAGAAAGGATTATTAAGAGAGGTAGAAACAGGGTTCTGGATGAGGATACAGTGCAGTAATGATACTTCAAAAGAGGAGCACGGTAACATATAATATGGTATAGATATTGACCTGTTTAGTGCAATTAGCCTACATGTTTTTGTCTGTTATTTCTGAGAGATGAAAAATAATCTGTATTCTTAGAATAATATTGGTTCGAACTAAAATCCTTGGATTGATCCATCACGTATCTTGACTCACAAACTTCCTGTGGTATACTTAAATTATTTTGGTGCAGTAGAAGTATACTGGTAGCTTATATTATCGTGGTAAGTAGCTACGTAGTAACGGTGACGTCACAGTAAAAACAATTGGTTGAAATGAGCGTGAATACCACGATATAATGAGAACCCAGTATAAATGTTGTGGCTAAACTGGGTACATATAGAGAGATTTTCAAATCTTTAGCGATCTGCTTGATTTAATCCCTTTTTGACATATTTCAAAATTTACCATGCAGTTTGAAGATGCATCAATTTTCACAAAATGTTGATTGCCTGATTGTTCATGAAACTCTTTCACGCTTCTAAAATATATTCATGTTGATTTGCTAATTTACCAGTTAGTAATGTTTTTACTACCGTATATCGGGTTATTTTCGCGTCGGCTTTTGTTCGCGATTTTGGTGTTAAGCAGAACATTGAAAAATTCGATGAGATTATAATTCGCGTTTTTATACTCAATCAAACCCATTTGAATGGGCAGTGAAATTTACGCGGAGGCCAAAATTCGCGTATGATTGCCTACCGCGAACATAGCGAAAATTAGACACACGCGAAAAAATCCCGATATACGGTAATTTAACTATCTCTGAAATACTATTTTGCAGAAGTGAAAATGGTAAAGAATATGCCACGCTGGAGTGGACAGGACCAACCAACCTTAGCAGTAATAACATCTTTATTTTGTGAAAAATTAGCAGTAGACGCTTTAATAGATGACAAAACAACTTATGTCAAATATCAAACAGAAGGTATGACTTGTAGGTGCTTTGTGGTTTTATTTGAAATATTTTCCACGTCTTTGGACATTTTTTCAAATACTAAAATTTCCATTTTATTCTACCTGTTAATGAGTGATTAAGTGATCAGAGGTAGAAACAAGGAAAGAGAGACATTTAATGTAGATAAAAAAGAGATTTTTGTCAAAGAAAAGTATAGCAACACCTACTAGAGTAGGACGGCATGAGAATGGACGACTAAAGGAGAAACGAGAAAGAAAGAGTACGTGAAAATCAAACTACTGATAGACTAGCCTTCTTCAGAGCATTGCGGATACCTGTAATACAGTTCATCCTTACCAGACAAAAGCTGTTGGTAAAACGATGATCAAATATGCCGAAGTCTACTACTAGAACTGCTTGTTCCTGGTGAAGCGGTTTGTTAGGAATTCCTGTTTTTTAACCATTACTTTGATAACGACTATTATAACTCGATATTGAATATAAACTGAAATATCATTTCCTTAAATGTTTTAGTATAAATTAATCATCAGTATAACAGAAACTTATTGCTAGAACTGTCAGTTTTGGTCTTTTCTTTATCTTTTAAACCATTTGCTCAAATGAAAAAATCTTTATGTTGATGATAAGATTATGGTTTTTTTTCTTATATTATATCGTTAAAATTTGTTTCTAACGCTGCTAGCTCGGAGACGCCAAAAAGGTAAGCAGTGTTGTTGTGATAAAAAGGTGTAAATATGAGAAATATTTAGAATAAAAGTATTGTGGTCTTAAATTTGAAACTAATTTCTGTATGATTATGTATTACACAAATATTCGTTTTACAACTTACAACACAAAGAATGTATAAGTTATTAGTTGCCCCCCCCCCTTTTCATTTAGATCACATTGTTACTTTTTGTGTAGATCAGCATATATATACATTTTTACCTGCGTCACCAACGGTGACCGCAGGTCTAGGAGCCGCTCGACTCCGTCCGTCCGTCCGTCCGTCACGCTTTGGGGGTACCAAGTTTGTGTAATCTGAAACTCCGACACCTTTAACCCGATACTTTTGAAACTTTGCACAGTTGTTCTGGACACATTGAAGATGTGCACCTTCCCTTTTGGTGAGATTTGGAAAAAAATAGTGGAATTTATCCATTGTTGAACTTAGTCATTTTTTCATGAAATTTTAACATTACGGTACTGAGTTTGTGTAATCTGAAACTCAGACACCTTATATCTGATGCTTTTGAAACTTTGCACAGTTGTTCTGAACACATTGAAGATGTGCACCTCCCCTTTTGGTGAGATTTGGATAAAAATTGTAGAATTTATGCATTGTTGAACTTAGTCATTTTTTCATAAAATTCATTAAAATTTAACATTACAGTACTGAGTTTGTGTAATCTGAAACTCTGACTCCTTATATCTGGTGCTTTTGAAACTTTACACAGTTGTTCTTGACACATTGAAGATGTGCACCTCCCTTTTCGGGCAGGTTTGAAAACAAAAATGTCGAATTTATGCATTGTTGAACTTAGTTATTTTTCAGCATATTGTAACATTACAGTGCCTGGTTTGTGTAATCTGAAAGATTAGCATTTCTGACTAAATACCTTTGGAAGATTTTACTGTTGTTTGGTGATGTGAACCTCCCCTTTAGGCCAGTTTTGATTTAAAAAAAATGTCAAATTTATCTATTATTCAACTTGTACTTTATTCTATCATATTATAATCATCATGGTACTCAATTTTTGTCCAGAGACGTTGCAGAGTTTTGAACGCATTGACCATGGGCAGCTGTTCTTGAATTTTTGCATTGCTTTCATATGTTTTCTCATAAAGATTCAAAGTATGTGTTTATTTGAATTTCACCTTTGCTGAAGTGATATGGACTATTTTCATTTTATGCTTTGTTCAACTTTGTACAATTAGTTTTGTATTTTTGTCCTTCTTTTTTTGTCTATTACAGTAAAAGGGCATCTTCGCTAGCCAAGGGTTGCGATCAGCTTCTCTTCTCTTCACCCTTGGCAGATTGAGCCACAATTTGTGAAACATCAGATTCAAATTATCTCCCTTTGAAATAAGAGTTTCAGTATGATTTATTGTAATAATAAATGATTATTTATTGCATCTAATAATACAACAATTTACAATATATTTGACTTCAAGGAAATAATTATCCTTCAAAAGTAAAGAAAGATAATTAAATCATGGAAATTTTGCAAAATAGAAAAATCACTAAACGCCATATTTTAAGTTTTATTGTTTTGATATATATTCAAAATCTGAATGAAAGTTAATTAATTGGCTGCAATGAAGGTTAACTGCAACCAATCAAAGACGTGGATTTGAGACTACAGAAATCCAGCTTGATCTGCCAAGGATGAAGATGAGAGGAGCGGATCGTAACCCTTGGCTAACGAAGATGGTAATAGGGTAGAACTTAATATAATCTCAATTACAACTTGCATTTGAAGAATTTTTGTTAATAAGGTAAATGAATACTTGTTTGAATCGGTAAACCCAAACATGATATTCTGTTAGATTGGAAAAAAAAACACTTTCTAAGTTGAACATGAGTGACGGTGACGCAGGTCCAGACATATAATTGGTCTTGTTCGGTTATGTCATTCAAAATGACTTTGAAGAGACAAGGCTTAAAGTTGTTGAATAAGTCATCTGCAGATATTAATTTTAACTATACCTTCGACATTTGGTTGCTTCTCAACCATAAATATCGTCATTAAAATGTTAAACCAAATAGACATTAATGTTTTTTTTTATATTCCCCACACAGAGTCACCTTTAGTTAACACAATAAATATAGTAGCACTAGTTTGATTCAAACTGATCTAGTAGTATGAGAGAAAAACAGCTATAAAAATAGTGTTTTGTAACGATTTTCAGTCAACCATTCTGGATCAAATACTAGCATGATAGATAGGGTTTGAAAATGGGCATATCCGAGAAACACTGTAGATTTTTTCCTTTTTAGTCATTTATTTGTTAAAGCATACTTTACTACGCTTAATATTTTAGAGTAAACAGTATTAACGAACATTAACAGGAATGTCATAATCAATATGTATTCTGTCTTGTATTGTCATATGCAGATACAATTATTTCAACTTAGTAAGAAATGATTAAATGGAAGTTCGATATAGTTAAAAAAAATAATCCCACACTCTTGTAGTTTATACAGATTGCAAAATGAAGTAGAACACCTGCTGCATTCTCCATTATATACTAATATGTGATATATTTCCTGTAGGATTGTTTTTAAGAAATAATAATTTAATGTCAGAATTGCTGTAGCACGTACTACTTATCGTGATTCGAAGTCATTTTAATATTTACCCCCTCATTAATCGACGGAAATTTTATAAACATTAAACAAGTACTTACAAGCACTTAAGAGACTTCGTCTCATGTGTATTTACTCCATATCCTTTCATTGTTTATTTACATTTACAGGTGAATCACAAGTATATACGGTTGGAAAAATAGGCAGACATAGAATTGTATCTACAAAATTATCAAAGGACCCTTCATCATCTGAACATTCGAAAATATCTGCAGAAAACACAGTAACAAGATTATTGGGTAAGTGTTTATTCTACGATAGGGAAACGGGACAGATAAAGGGGAGGTTTGGGTACCCATAAACCGGTTTAACCCTACCGCTGGCTTTTGCTAGTGCCGGTACCAAGTCCGGCTGTCCCGAGTTCCTATCGTTGTTTATGTTTGTCTTTTATATTTTTATTGTGGGTTTTTTTCTTGTGCAGTTCCTATTTACTCTCTGGCATGTGGCTATGTTTTTCGGCCATTGTAGGTGTTTCCTGTTATCTTTTTTATTCCATTTTAGTAAAAAAGCATTTCAAAATGTCAGGTATCATATGGACGTGATGCGGATGGATAAAACCGTGGACCTAAAAAATACATCCACATACAAGGCATTTACAGGTTGTATGTGACACCAAATCTTTCTAATGTATTTTGCTGATGTTAACTGTTTAATAGAAAGCTCCAATCAAATGTATAGCTATCTGCGAAACGAACATGAGGTTCAAAATTACCTTTCTGGGTCAAAAAGGCATCAATGTGGTTTCCGAAAGTAAGTGCTCTAGTTGAAAACAACTTCTCTTATAGAAAAAAAATGTCTGATAAGTAGCTTTTGGTACTTCCAGAACAAAGTCCTACTGTCCAGAGTTCATATCGATGTTTACATTTGACTTTTACGTCTTTCATTTGTGTTTATCTTGTGCAGTTTCCTTTTGGATTGTAGTCTGCGATTGTGATTTAAGTCCTATGTAAACAAAAATAACCGATTATTGCATAATTTCTATACGCCTTAATAACATTTGAGTATCTCTTTTTTTTTGTCCAGTCAATACGTAAAATCTAAAAATATAAATATGTTGTGCGATGGCCACAAATTAACTATGAAACAAAATAAAATGGTATAGTTGGCCACAATTAAAAGATAAAAAACACAAAATGTACAAATTAAAAAACACATAAAAATGACAAAAATGGAAAGAGAGGGAGGGAAGACTGCCCAACGTTTCGGCCTATATGGCCTTCGACTAGGGGACTACCGGGCTAAATACGGAGAAAAAGATGGATATGACGAGAGATGGCGGACCTAATGGCGTGTCACAGAAATTGCTGTGACACGCCGTTGTGACACGCCATTAGGTCTGCCTTCTCTCGTCATATCCATCTT
>MJUU01021249.1:2205-32992 GCA_002080025.1 Modiolus philippinarum | reverse complement strand
TGTTGATATAATACTTTTTTTCGTTGTATTATGTCAATAGAAAACAGAATACATTGTTTTCTTATGTTCTAGGTATATTCAGTAAAATTCAGCATGTGTTTCTTGTTGGTGTTGGCGGATCAGTACCTGATTACAATGATGGTAGCAAACATACAAGATTAGGTGATATAGTTGTCTCTACTCCAACAGGTCCAAAACAGTACCAGTATTTACGTTGTGAAAAAGTCGAATATTTACGCCACACAGATGAATACAGTTTTAATGTGAAGGAATGGATGTGTCGGGATAATACTCTTCAAAGAGCCGTCAATAAATGCAGATCTGTTGTAGAGTCCTCTACAGAGCCGGAAAAGCCTTGGGATATTTATTTAGAGGAAGCTAGTGAAAGACTTAAGACGGAAGAATCAAATTTCCATCGGCCGTTTATTAACACTGACAGATTATTTTACACTAATCCCGATGGTACCGTCGTAGAGGTAGAACACCCTCCTGCAGATAAAAACTATCTAGTTGGAAAAACAAATGTTCGATATGGTGCTGTTGCTAGTGGAAACCAAGTAGCTAAAGACGCCAAATTGAGGAACACTTTTGGACGTATTTTCAGTATTCGTGCATACGACCTTGTCTCCGATGTTGTTCTAGAGTCGCTTGAGGGAAACCGAAATGAAAGTTTTCTAATCATACGTGGTATTGTTGATTACGAAGATGGAACCCGAAAAGAATGGCAACCATACAGTTCTATGGCTGCGGCTGCTTATATGAAAACGCTTATTATGGCTTTGTAATGATATACACAGAAAAATACTATGAAATGGTGCTAAATATATATTATAATTAAATGCTTTGAAAAATCTTAATCTTTGAACATACACCGACAAATTTTGTGTAAGTGAAATACTGGTCATTATTCTTGCTGTTTATGTTGTACTGACTGGCCACAGATGTTTACTTTTAACAAGAAACACCAACACCACTATACATGAGATGTAGAGTACATGTAAATGTAATCAGCCCAAGTAAAAAAAAATGCAGGAAGTTATTCATTCGTTTTGTACAACCTGTTATGATTTAAATATTATACACCATCTAAATATCTAAATATTTCTAAGAGATTGTGCAACGATATTAAAATGACGTTGTTTTTTAATATATATTAACATTAATACAACTAATAATGACTTTCATAATTCCATTCAACGCTTTTATGTTTTGGCATGCCCATTGCGAACAAATCTACATATTACTAGTTTTCTGCTATCCGTTAGATCAGCGAGTTTTTTCAGAGTAAGATAGTAGACATGCCGATTCCATTCCAAAAGGAATACAGATATTAGGATGTCTAGACGAATTTCTGAATCTATTTTTGCGGTTCATATCTAGTTTGCTCACCGAAACTGAACCCATAATCAAAATTCATCCTTTTGAAATCAACTTTTTCATTTTTGTCTTTAATGTTTATGTTGGAGACCACCTCTCTCTTCAAAATTTACTAAAGGCATGGAATGATTTACCGCATTTCTGGCATATGGCGTATTCATTTCACAACTCATTTACTTTCGTCGTGTCTGTAATGTTATATCGTTAATACATCTATAGTTATACCCAAACCGATTTTGTCTACAGGTCGAACTTGATTTCCATACGCCAAGGTTATGTGCAACCACAGCCCAAGTGTTATTGCTAATACGTTACACTGCTGACTAAACATTGTGCTTGGGCATGCCCTTCTGTAATTGTTTTTATTTTTTGCAGTATCCACAAAAACAAATGTAGGATTCTGAAGAAGTAAGTCAGAATTGTAAAGGTCTGGTTGGTTCGTCACTCGCATATCTCATAAGAATTATGTGCAACTTGAATTACTGAAACTGTCATGTTGATTCCATTGCAGAAATCCATAGCGAAAAGCTTTTACAGAGTCCTGAAAGCCTATAGTTTGCCTTCAAATCCTTTGATTTCTTCTTCTGACAAAACATTTGTGATACAATCTCCATATTACAAAAATACTCAAGCTGCATAATAAACAAGAAATTTTCCTATATTGTACATGTGTAATCTCTCAACAGCAGAATTATAATCAAATAATATTGAAAGCTATAATCCAAAAATAGACAGAAAGAAGTACTAGACGTGTTGGCACCATTGTTAATCAACAGGTTATTGGAATCTCCATGGGTACTAATGATGCACCTATCATTGCAGATCTTTTTTCTGTTCTGTTACGAACGGGACTTCATGAAAAAACTACAAATGAAAATGAACTAAACATTGATAAACTTATTTCAATTTACAATGATAACAGCAGGTACATTGACTATATCATTTATATTGACAAGCCCCAGTTTTTAGATTATTTCAACATCATTTCCCTACAAAATCTTAAACTTAATAAAGTAAACAATGATTCTAAATGCTGACCTTTTCTGGATCTAAGTATCATCACATACTTTGTTAAAATAAAAAATAAGATTTGTGATAAAATAGATCATTTTGATTTTTATTTTGATTTCACTATTACTTATTTTCCATTTCTTTACGACGACGTCCCCCTAGCTCCATCCTACGATGTGTACATATCTCAACTTATACAATCGCATTTGTACTACCCTTGACGATTTTAATGAGCGTAACCTTACTTTCACATCGAAACTTTAGCAAGAAGGTTACATATTTCATTAACTATTAAATAATTTTAAAGAATTTCAGAGAAAATATGAACATTTAAAATCTTAATATGACGCGACTCGCAAACAGCTTATTTCAAAGAGCATTTTTCATTCTCGATTTCATGGAAATGTTGTTAAAAATGCCAGAAACTGATAAAAAATTCCAGAAAAACTGGGACATAACTACATTCTTTACATAATAATGGATATCACACAAATCAGTTCAACTGGATTTGGAATCCAGTGACCTGAAGATTTTACACACTGACCTCTCACTGATACTGCCGATATCTATTAAAATACATGACAACTCTTAACCAAACCCTTCGGAAAGTTTTAAGTTAGATTTATCTTCCGTAGTGCGGCAGTGTCCTACCAGCTTGCTTCTGCTAGTGCGTTACCAAGTCCGGCTATCCCGAGTATACCTATCGAAATTTACGTTTGTCTCTTGTCCTTCATTTGTGTTTTTCTAGTTCAGCTCGCTTGTGAATCGTGGTATGTGATTGTATTTTTCGGCAATTGTACTGTTTTCTTATATTTGTAATTCTAGATAATCAATTTACTATTTGTAGCTTCTGTTTTGGTATTTCATTTTATTTATACGGAAAGCATCTACAAAACTTTCAGTTTCAACAAAATCCAGGAAGACTTCCTGTTGCACAAAACTGCATTGTTATACCTTTTCACACCTCCAAAGTATTTTGTATATTTTACTTCCTATTTCTAATATTTTACTTGCGTAGGTGTATACATTAATCATAAGATATCAATAGCTTTATCAAAAATAGTGATATAATAAAAATGAACTTTAAATCATTGTAAACCGTTTTAAAAAAGGTACAAAATATTTCCTCTTTGAAAATGTTTTTAAACATACTACCAGGAAGATCTCCATCAACGACTTGTCCTCACATGATAACAAACCATAAAAGTAAAGCACATGACGTTGCAGAAATATGGACTACGATGGTAAGACATATTTCTTCTATTCTATGAATAATATCTTTCTTTTTTAAATAGTGTTAAAATTCTTCATTTGAACCTACTGGTCACTGTTTTCGTAGTTTCTTGTCATTTTGTCACTTAAGTAATTAAAGCACACCTGTTTTGCTGACATCAAGATAAAAGATGACATAAGACTATTTTTCAGACACGCTCAACATTTGCTTTTGTATCAGAAAGTATATTTTACTATTTCGGAACGTGATCATAGACAAGAAACGTCAATATTATATAAAATGTGCATTTCTAAACCAGAAATTCCTTAACCCCTTGTCTGAATAAAGTTTTATTTGGTTTTTAATAGTATTATTATTCGTATTTGTATTTTAATATTTTCTTGCGCACATCTCTTGTTTTTCTTTAATTATTTGGTCCGAAATGCACGATGACCCACTTTAGGGTTTTCGCCCCTGAAAGATTTCCAGTTCCATTAACAAAGGATGTATAGTAAGGTGAACGTTAGGAAATCTACGATTCTTAATCGATTCTTTAAATTGAAAGAGCATTGGTGAAGGAAAAATAATAGCTAAAAGTATTAATAGGTTATAAATGCACCTTGTTTAAAGGAAATTTCAATTTAAAAAGGACGGGAAACTGCTCTCTTGGACTTTTACCTTGGTATAACATTAAGATATTATTGGTTTCTTTCACATGGAAGGAAAGTCTATAATCAAATGAAATTTTGCTTACATGCATTAAATGAAATACAGTGCTCCCTCGTAATACCCTCCTCTTTAACGGCGGTCCCTCAACTTATCGCCAACCATTTTCAAGGTACATTTTTCAAAAAATTCCATAGTTTCTTTGTAATTTATTCCCTCGATATATCGCCACCCTCATTTATCGCCAAAAATTTCTCTGGTCCCAAAGGTGGCGATATGACCAGGGTGCACTGAAGCCTTTAATGACAAGAAAATAAGGTGTTATGGGGCAAAATATATTACACAGGTATAAAGGATAAAATCCGATAAATGTGAACACCTCATCTTACTACAACCTTAATATTATAAGTTATCATGCATTGAACCAACTAATATGATTATTTAGATAGTGTCGAAAATCGTTGATCGGCAAGCGACCTTCATATGCGCATTTCGACAACTTATGTCCCTTCAGTTCAGATCAAATCAAAACATTTGAAGTTCGTAAATCGAAATACATGTCAAAGCAGATAGAGAACAAACAACCAATAGAATATAAACAGAAATGCCAAAATTTAGCAAAGGATAGAGCTTTGCATGAGGGAGATACTCCTTAGTTTTAAACAAAATTTAGCAAAGGATAGAGCTGTGCATGAGGGAGATACTCCTTAGTATTAATCAAAATTTCATTAAATTTAGATATTGCAAGTTTCAAAATCGGTTTTCGGATCAGCACCGAAGTACTGACTACTGGGTTAGTGAGTAGATAATGCCGCCTATTTCGATATTGTTAGGAAGATTATTTCTTTCTGACAATTTTTCGGTGATGCCTTTCCATATTATTTGATCCCAATGCTGTTGAAAAGATGTTATTCCTTGAAACACGTGTATAGCAAAACAAAATTTACTGTTTATTATGAAGTTTCTATATTTTTGTATTTTATTTCGACTACTAATATTCAATTTGGACTCCGATGACTCAATCCAAAAATGCTAGATTCAGGTCAAAATACCCTCATTTATAAAGAAATCGATTTGGACGTACTATTTTAAAACATATTGGTAAAATGTACTATTAGCTTTTTGTTTTTAGATATTAAATCTAATAAGAAGTTAAATCTCAAGAAGAGATTTTCCACAGTCAGTGAGGAAGATGATTGATTTTACACAGTTTGTTAATTAAGCAATTAAATGTTATAGCAAATAACTAAAAACCGAAGTCACTGGGAATTTGGCAAGAATTGTAATATTAGAAAGGGTAATGCTCATTGTTGAAGGCCTCATGGTGACTTCAAGATGAAGAACAACAATAAAAGCGTTGTTCCATTGCTGTGTTTTACCATGTATTTGTAGAGATTTTGTCTCATTTGCATTTACTCCATATCCCTTCATTGTTAATAAACGATAATTTTAAATAAATGGGGTGGGGGGTGGGGGGGGGGGGTAATAACAAAATTCAGTACCGAACGGAGTTGACAAATCCATGCAAATCAGGTGGAAACCACCGGAATAATTGTCGACCGCAATGATAATGATAGTCTCCCCTATTCAAAGGATTTTGGCATTCAATTAAGATCCTTCGATTATTTGTTCTCTGTCAGCTTTTATGCATCTTATTTTAATGTTTTGATTTTATCTCCACTGAGGAGACATACGGACATATGCAGAAAGTCAATTTACAGTAACTTAATTCGGTATTTTGTTATTTAATCTATTAAATGAAAATGTTCTTTTATTTGTGGTCACCACCTTTATGATTTATATTCTTATTTTTAATCAGAGTAATATAGATTGATTAATTGGTGTATGTTGGGAGTCTTAATACTGACCCCAATCCCTCCATTGTAAAAATAATTATTGTGAAAACAGTTGAGACCACCACCCCATAAGCCATCTATATTCTTGCAACTCATAGTAAGATGAATTTAATGATAAAATCCAGAAGTTCCATGCAGAGTTTTTCTTACCTAAGTCATTTTAAGATGGATACACAGTCGGGAAAACGGGCGATATATCATCCAAAATATACATTTACATTTATTCTTGTAACACAAAACCAGTGAATGAGGTCCCAAAAAGAGTAGTAAACAACGACAGTAGAATAATTCAACCCACCATTTTAATAATGATTATGTTCTAGTTTTGTGAAATCATTTGAGATTGCATATATTCTTATTTGTAATGGTAAGATCAATTTTAAATAACAAGAGTTCGGATCTACCCCAACCATTTAAACTAGGATCTTAAAAAAAGAACGTCTTAATCCCTCAAACATATACACTATTATTAGTCAAGAAAATAAAATAATTTGAATGATACAATACAAAATCCCAAAATACAATCAATACCCAAGTTGCATAATAAAGGTAAATTTCGTTATGCTGTACACGTATTTCAAGGAGTAACCTCCCATCAGCAGCATTAAATTCAGACAATATGGAAAGCGATAATCAAAAAGTAGTAAAAAAAGAAGTACTCATTTTATCGAAATAGGAAGCCAAATTCAGTATCAAAGACATCCACCAAATGCCATACACGGAATGAAGTAAGTTATGATTTGCCACCCACCCTTTTTAAAATATGACGAAATACCGAACTTGAGAATGATAAAGTATTGTTAAACCATTCGGGATTTCTATTTTAGTTTGCTTTGGACAGGTGTTTGGATTACACAGGTTTTGGACAGGTGTTTGGATTATACACAGGTTCTGTAAAAAGAAATTAATACAAGACTTCCTCAGATTTTGTTTTATTAAGACATGTATTCGGTTTAATAAGTGCTCGGTTTAGACAGGTTTCACTGTATAGTTTTTACCCAAGATTGGTAAATAGCCATTCAATCTTTTTTTCTGGGAAACTACACCAGTCGTACAGAATTGTGACCTTTACCACTGTTTATAAGTGTTAAAGGTACATCTAAAAATGCCATGATCAAAGGCCACCTTAATAGTGACATTAACTTTGTGAGAAGTTACTTTCAGAGACCTCAAATGATGGGTGTTAAAATATATAGGCAATGCCAAGAGCTACATTTGAAGCCTTTTAATGAAAGCTTTTGGATGTCTCCTCAGAATATTTTTTGTGCATAACATGTTCAGCAAAGTTCTGTTTTTTATACCCCCGCTTTGTAAAAGCGGAGGGTATATAGTGATGGTGGTGTCCGTCCGTCTGTCCGTCCGTCCGTCCGTCCGTCATTCCGTCCGTCCGTAACACTTTTACTGTCAAAGTTTTCTCGGCTTCTACAGGTGGGAATGATTTGATATTTAGCATTAGGCTTCCAAATGATGAGTTGTACAGTGTCAGATATTTTCATGTTTGTTGCGCTACTACTTCCTGTTTGCCGATACATTAATACTTAGTTTCATATACCACTACTAATGAAAATTTTTCGTCAAAGTTTTCTCTTCTTCCAAATGTGGAAATGATTTCATATTTGGTCTGGAGCTTCATGATAATGAGTTGTACCGTGTAAGCTATTTTCAGTTTTGTTGCTCTACTACTTCCTGTTTACCGATACATTGGTATGTTGATGCTTAGTTATATATACCACTACTAATGAAAATTTTCGTCAAAGTTTTCTCTGCTTCTATACGTGGAAATGATTTAATATTTAGTCTCAAGCTTCATATAGATGAGTTGTACCGTGTAAGCTATTTTCAGGTTTGTTGCGCTATTACTTCCTGTTTACCGATACATTGATACTTAGTTATATATACCACTACTAATGAAAATTTTCGTCGAAGTTTTCTTTGCTTCTGTATGTGGAAATGATTTAATATTTATTCTCAACCTTCATAATGATGAGTTGTACCGTGTAAGCTATTTTCAAGTTTGTGGCGCTTCTACTTCCTGTTTGCAGATACATTAATACTTAGTTTCATATACCACTACTAATGTAAATTTTTCGTCAAAGTTTTCTCTTCTTCCAAAAGTGGAAATGATTTCATATTTGGTCTGGAGCTTTATGATGATGAGTTGTACCGTGTAAGCTATTTTCAGTTTTGTTGCGCTACTGCTTCCTGTTTACCGATACATTGGTATGTTGATACTTAGCCTAAATTAAGTTTTTTGAATAACATTAAAAGACGCAGTTGACTTTAAAGATCAGCCTTTTATTTAAACTTCTTATTATATTGGGCATGCGGGGGTATTCATTTGTGGCCCAGTGGACCACAGTACCTCTAGTTTTCTAATAGCTCTCGAATCCTATCAGTCAATATAGTAAATTTTGAGTCATTAATAAGAAAAGAGACTCCTTTTGATTAATAGTTAGAGATCATTTTTGACTGTGAACTTTGATCTGGGATTGATTTTACTAGAAAAATACAGAAATCCTGAAAGATAGCTGGATGAATATAACGGAGAAAATTTGGGTCCTGCCAGGATCATTAGGTTCAAAATTATTTGAGCATCTGTTATTGTTCTATGCAAAAATAATTGATTTTATTGTCCAGTTTCGGTTTTTACTAATAGCTCAAAAAGCTAAAACCTATTAGTATAAGATGACCTACAAGAAGAGTCAAGGTCAAAGATCAAAGGTCAAAGTCACTCAAAACACTCCTTTTACGCTACAGTAATCAGGCAATTTGCATTCTTAAACAATGTCAGGCAAAACCTATAAATTTATATTTGTGGAGGATAAAATTATACCGGACTAAACGAAAGAATATATTTCTTTTTTTTAATCTTCAGAGGTACATACTGGACTGAATAATAGGACATATGTTTGAACTTCACTGCGTAAACAGGGAAAATTCCAATAAATTGGAACACATACTGGACTGCTTAGTGCGACATTACATCAGTCTTATCTTAACATACAGATTCGATATTTTTGTTAACCATATGGCTGGGATACAATAATTATTTAGTTTAAATGACACAATGGATGTGATTAAACATGCAATACAATTTATCTATATTGATAACGAAACAAAAGGAACATTTGTAGATGAAACATTTCATTATTGCACAATATAATCGCTTGCTTTCATTTTTGAGTAGTTCACTCAAGTCGTAAAAAAGGTATATCAATCTTTCAATTCAGATAAAAGATTATGCTTACAATCCAGATATCATGTTTGAACAATGATATGCTGAATTATGACTGTATGAATTTTAAAAATAATTGTGAATAATCTGATATGGCTGGAAAAGTGGATATATCAGAAGATCATGGAAGTAAAACATTAAAATCAATTTTTTGCCTTTTACAAGAGAACATATCTGCGTATATGAAATCCGCGGATATACAATCGGAAAAACTACTTCAAATCAGAACGAGTCGAGTAAGACGATCGAGGACAATTAAGGCTTCAAGCTGTCCACCGACAAATGATACATATTGCGTAAAAGATCAAAGCACATCAATGACTCCTCCTGATTCTTCATCTGAGGAAACTACTACGGAGTGTCAACATTTTCTTAAAGTTCCGCTGATGACTTGTTCAATGGGAACGCAATTAGACTCAATTGAATTACCTGAATTTTCTCCAGAAACAGATTTAACAACGAAAATAGTATACGCAAGAGACTACTTGCAAACATCACCATGTGAAAGGACAGATCTCGTGGGTCATGCATCACAATTTGGCGATCAACACCTGAGAATGGCACGCGAAAACGTAGATATGAAAGTACAAATGCAAGAGGTATGTATGTATGTATGAGAAAGGACATGAATAACACCTTCTAAAGTCAAGTGTTTCCATTTAGATATGCATAACATGTATATGATATATTAGACTTAAAAATGCTTTGAATAATTTTTTTCATATGTCGCTAACTTTTAGAAAATTATAGAATTCGTTAGATTATTGAATCTCTTTGAAACAGGCTTGGGGTCATTACATTGCAAATGTAATTAATTAATTTACCATTACATTAGAAAAATGTCCATTACATTACCATTACAATTACACTAATTTTCAAAAGTAATTAATTAAATTACATAACATTTCAAATGTAATTAATTAAATTACACATTACTTTTGGAGATCTGTGGCACAAAAACGGAAAATTCTAATATGTTGTAGAAATAGTTCAAATAATAACCCTGAAGTGTTGGGAGAGTTAAGGGAACTAAAGTCTGTTATTAGAAATTCTTAAGTATAAGCAATTTGAAGAGTTTTTAAATCTATTTGATATATTACATTATGATAAGAAGAAAAAAATGAATATTTCAAACAATATACAAACAAAATATTTCAAAAAAATTCCTACCGACCCTACCTTACCCTAAACACCCAATTTATTTTTTAGGCTTAATTGTTTTCACTGTCATTCACTTTAATATTTATTCAATCAATCTTTATTAAATATGTAAAAACAAATTAACTGTGACTTCGGTTTTTTTTGTTCGTAATCATTGTATAAAAAAGTGGTAAGAAATGTTTGAAGAAATCAGGGAGAAAAGTGTTTAATAAATTTTATATTAGCAAATGGAAATCATAATACAAAAATACCGAAGTTGCATCAAAAACAGTTAATTTCAATATGCTGTACACGTGTTTCAAGGAGTAACCTCTCATCAGCAGCATTTAAGTCAAATAATATGGAAAGCCATAATCAAAAAGTTGTCCGAAGAAGAAGTATTCATTACCAAAAATATCGAAATAGGAAGCCAAATCCAGTACTCAGGACATCTACCGGGTGCCATACACGGAATGAAGCTATAGAAAATATACATATGAGTAAAAAAATAATGTCCTAAAAATAAGAAATGAATATAAATCAAAGATGAATATTATATTTTTTCTTTTAATTATTTGATCATATTCTGAAAATAAATAAAATAGAGATTTCTTGTATTGACTTTTGAAGAGGTATATTTGTTATCAATACACAATATTTTTCTCATGCAAAATGACAAAAGGAATTTAAAGTAAGTCAAAAGTTGTTGGCATTATAGCCTTTTTTTACTGTAATTAATTAAATCACCATTACATGTAATGAAAAATTTTTCATTACACACTGCATAGAAAAAATGTAATGTACCTTTACATTTTTAATTACCCCAGCACTGTTTTGAAAAGATATATACTATATTAACAACGTAAATTCCCAAATGAAATGCTTTATTACTGAACATTTGATTTTCAAGGGGGATGAAATATTACCGGAGTCGGTCTTTTTTTTTTGCCCGCTGGGCAGGATAGATTATGTTTTGTCATACACAAAATGCTAGCAAATTTTGTTGAGCAAGGCTTTTTTCTAATGGACAGGGTGACAGCCAGGATTTTTTTAACCCAGTTGCTGTTCAGAATAACGGCAATTGAATGCCGAAGGAACAAAGCACAAGATTACATAAATCAAAGTCCAGAGACAAGGCAAAAGCAAGAACACCGGAAGACGGAGGACCAAAGACACTTCACACCCACAAAAAACACAAATACACAAATACTACAAATACAACACTAAAAAATAAAGCGCTAACAGTGTGAACTCTCTCTCTCTCTCAAAAAAAGAGTGACATCAGGTGATCCTGTCATTGGGTCAACCCAGGCTTAAGTCAGAATCGGTCTTGTCAAATCTAGGAAGACGTGAACCTAGCTGAAAATGTCCATTTTCATTTGTGACACCGACATTTCATATCTATCTATGATGTCGTGGTGACGGCAATAAAATTTCTAAAGCGAAGAAAGTAACACTGGAGGAACACATCCCTGACTCAGCAGTTTTTGCGACAGTGTTTTGCCTTCCACAAAGTCACTGTATGAACTACAAGCTCTACAGTAACGAATTAATTGTGAAATATACACAATATACACAATCCATTACCCTACAAAAATAACAACATGCACTGCATTCAACTGTTTTGTACACAAACAAGTGTTTATATCCATCCAAATTCGGTTTTTTTCTGTGTTTTTCTTCTTGCAGTCCTTCAACCTCTTATTCATTTCGATTTTTTTTTCATTTCTGTCCGTTAGGTACATGAAAAGTCATGTCATGTTTGTTACATTGAATGCTTAAAAAAGCTTGCGATTTCATATATCTCAAGTTTGTCTTTTAATTCATAAATGGATATTGTTTTAGAAATTATTTAATTTGCCTTCTATATTATTATCAGTCAATACAAATATATTCAACTTTCAATCCACTTGTTCAATACGTTATAGATTGATTTTTCAGAAATACAAGTTTCATAAAATAGATTCCATCTTAAGATTTTATTTTCTATCGTACATCACTGTGTTCCGGCGGCCATGAAGATGAGAGGTAAAGATGAATGCAATGATTAACATTAGCAATGAGCTTCTCATAACCAATGAAAGGATATTGAGTAATTGCATAATTAATCCACTCTTTTTTATTAAACTTTTGTTATTTTAACTTATTATATGTTTTTTGATATTTTAAGTTAACAATCAAATAGAGTTGTGCTTGTGACACTTTTGGGTGGGAATAGACATCAGATTCGCGGGGCATGGTAGGATTCGATCTCGACTGTCCAAGCGCCATTTAACAGTTGCGAATATCGCCGTTTTAGACTTAGTTTTTAAGAAAATATATCTAATTTGACAAACTGCTGGAGAAAAGATTTTTATTTTCATATAATTTAACGTGTACTCTGGTGGGAAATAACACGGTAATTATAAGGAAGGCATAAACTCACTTTTCAAAAGTAACCAAAGCAAATCAGTTTTTTATGAAAATGTTAGATCATAATACTCTTTCGAATGAGTTAATAAGTTGTATTTTACAAATTTCTTGACTTTTTTGCATAAATAAGGTATTAGGCCACACCAAATTAATTAGTAGTTCTTTGGAAATCCCGCTCCTAAATTAGCAAAATCAAAATTTTAAATTAAAAATTATTTTCCCGCTCCTAAATTTCCCAAAATCAAAATAAAAAAATAAAAATAAAAATCCCGCACGTTGAAATCAACCAAAAGATTTTACGAAATTGATTCCGAAATTATAAAAAAAGAATCTGTGTCATTTATGCGCTTGATAAAAGGGAAAATGCATTGTAGTTGAGCGTTATTTTGATTCAGATGCATGGCCGCAAGAAAATGATGTGGGAACGGAGTAAAACAGTCAACTGCCTTTTATAAATAGTCGTGAATCATTCAAGCCGTCCTCCGCAAACGCTTGAGTGGTATTTAAAATTTTGTAACGGCTTGGTTACGGCGTAACATTTCCATTGTTTTCAACACTCGCTGAATTCGTATTTTGCACCTACATTGTTTTATTTTTTTGTGTACGATTTGCGTAAATAAATAACAGTGTGTACAGATTAGTCCTACAACATAAGCCTTCGTTTGTTGTGCAACCTTTAATTTTTGGACATTGATATGCACAACAGACGAAAGTCGTTTTAGGACTAGTGTACAGACTTCAATGTTAACTTTAAAATTTGATGTAAAGAGTATTACAGGGTTTTTGAAACAATGAACAAACAAACAGCCAAATGTGAGAAAGCCAAGTAAAATGCACTTAACAGGTTATCTCTTCTTGTCTGTTCAATAAGTGGAGCAGTATGAATATGAATTTGGTATGAGTCGTATACACAGAGACCAAGCCATGAATCTGATGTTAAAATTGCATACACATGATGACATCAGTCTTGTCAGTTTAAATACTACTTTTTCAATATACCTGAATAATTTTACTTACCATATTAAGATATGTAGTAAATCTACACAAGACAAAACCTTCTTGCATGCATCGTAATCATTGTTGTTCTTTGTATGGAGGTTACATTTAGGACTTGAACATAAATGGTGGAATATATCTAAGACATCATAAGAATTATCAAGGGAAACTTTGAGGGTTCTTGCACCAGTTTAAGTTAATCACTGCGAGATGTTGACCAACTCTGCAAGCTGAACATATGTGATTATCTTTTTTGAATGTGCTAGTTTGTTTGTTTGTTTTTTTTGCATAAGTTTCTAGTACATCTTAAATGATTTCTAGTGATCATTTACATGAAAATAAAATAACACATAATTACTTTACACAATTCTTTGGTAGACTAATTAGTGATCAATATGTGCACTGAAAAGTGTACTGCTGAGAAACATATTCATGTAGTTGTGGCTATAGATATCATGCAACAGAAGGTCAGAATGTGAAATACTTGTTGTTGGTGGCAAGCAATTATACAAGGGCATTTGTTGTATTGAATGAATAGACACAATTATTGTTAGTTTTATCATAAATGCCCTTTTAAGTATGGAGGTTGAATGTAAGCTGTTAAGCGGGTTCAAATGCACATATTTGAAACATTATTGAAATACTTGACAAGGAAAATAAAAAAAAAAATATTTCGCTTGCTCTTAAATTCAAGAATATTTGAGGCGAAAAATTTAAAATAAAAAAAATCGCTCGCTCGCCCCATTTTTTGGGCCAAAATCTCGAAGAACTATTAATTAATTTGGTGTTGCCTAATATAAGTAAAATTTCTTTAGTCTGTGGATTAAACTAACTCTTTCAAAATCACCCATTCTTTTTGAAAATTTTACTTCATGAAATCCTTTCGAATGAGTTCGATATGTTTCATGAATCTTCAGCATAAATTAGGGAATGAAAAGTAAATTTTTTAACTTGGTCATTAAAAATGACCAAAACGATTCAGTGTTTAAAAAATTTTACTTCATACTATCACTTGGATGGAGTTTTACATATTGCAATATACATATTTCATACATTTTAGCATAAATAAGTATTAAAAGTCAATGGTTAAACTAAATCTTGAAAATTCACCCCTTCTTTTGAAAATTTTACTTCATGATATCTTTTCAAAGGAGTTTGATATGTTTCAAAATAACAAAATCATGAATTTTAGCATAAAATAGGTATGAAAAGTAAATCTTTAATCAGCGGTTAAAACTCAGTCTTTAAAAATTACCAAAAAAATCGGTGTTTTGAAAATTTTAACTTCATAATATCCATTCGAAGGAGTTTTATTATTGGCGAAGTAAAAACTCCATGAATTTTGGCATTAAAAAGGTATGGAATGTAAAATTTTTAGTTTACAAACTTTTTAGAAATGACAAAAACAATTCAGTGTCTTGAATATTTTTTTCATACTATCCTATAGAAGGAGTTTGTCGTGTTGCGAAAAAAATTAAGAAAAAATAAAATAAAAGCAAAAGACATGAAATTTAGCATGAAATGGGTATGAAAAGTAAATTTCAGTAAACCGTTTAATCTCAGTCTTAAAAAGTGACAAAACAATTCATTTTTGTGAAAATTTTACTCCATAATATCCTTTCGAATGAGTTTTATATATTTTGAAATTAAAAAAATCATGAAATTTTATCATAAAATAGGTATGAAAAATAAATTATTTAATCAGCAGTTAAAACTAAGACTTTAAGAATGGCCAAAAGATCAGTAGTGTTTTAAACATTTTACTTCATAATATCCTTCTCGAAGGAGTTTTATTATTTATACATTTCAATTTTTTGAAAATTTTACTTCATAATACCCTTTCGAAGTAGTTTTGTTTGTTGCAATATGCAAATTTCATACATTCAACTCCTTCAAAAGAATATCATGAAGTACAATTTTCAAAAGAAGGGGTGAATTTTAAAGATTTAGTTTAACCATAGACTTTTAATACTTATTTATGCTAAAATGTATGAAATTTGTATATTGCAATATGTAAAACTCCATCCAAGTGATAGTATGAAGTAAAATTTTTTAAACACTGAATCGTTTTGGTCATTTTTAATGACCAAGTTAAAAAAATTACTTTTCATTCCCTAATTTATGCTAAAGATTCATGAAACATATCGAACTCATTCGAAAGGATTTCATGAAGTAAAATTTTCAAAGAGAATGGGTGATTTTGAAAGAGTTAGTTTAATCCACAGACTAAAGAAATTTTACTTATATTTAATATAAGTAAAATTTCTTTAGTCTGTGGATTAAACTAACTCTTTCAAAATCTTACTTTGAATACCTTTTTTATGCAAAAAGTCAGGAAATTTGTAAGGCACAACATATAAGCTCCTTATAAGAATATTATGACAACAATTAATAAATAAAAACTTATTTGTTTTGGTTGTTTTTGAAAAGTGAGTTTATGGCTTCCTTATACTTACTGTGATCGAGGTATATTTCCCAAACATAACGTTAAAACAGAGTATACTATATAAAAAATCTTATCTCCAGAAGTTAAATTTTCTTTTTTAAACTAGCTAAAACTAAAACGGCAATATTCACAACTGTTAACTGGCATGACCCGCGAATCAGATGTCTATTCGCACCCAAAAGTGTAACAAGCACAACTTCATAATATTAAAATGCCTAAAATAAACAAAAACAACGAAAGTTAACTAAAAAATGAGAGATGCTTAAGCGGTAAACAGAATAAACGATTTTGATTGGTTTAATTAAACTCTATATACCGGTTTCCGTTTCTGATTGGATGAACGTTAAATATTAAAAAGCGATTTCCGTTTCTCGTTTTTCATTGGCTAAAAATATGAAAACGTTTTTGGTTTAAAGTGAAATTTCCGATACCGATCAGAAACTAGGGGTTTTCATGCGAAAACCATAGTTTCTGTTCAATTTCGATCAGAAACTGCAGTTTTTTGTGCAAAATGTAAACCGATTAGAAACCCCTAGTTTCCGTGCGGTATACCTCGTATTTCGAGCGAAAACCCTAGTTTTCGTTCGGAATACTCGTTATACCGCATTTTTGTGCCTATCGCGTGCCATAAAAAATTGTAAGACTGTTTATATTTTCAGTTCCACCTAAAACAAAATGACAAAAAATATCTTGATCTTGACTCACGTAAATTATTTACTTCCAATTTTTATTACTGTTGCACTGTCTGGGGAAATACAACCGAAGAAAATATTTTCCGTCGAGGAAAAATACAAAAGAGGGCTGCTAGAGTTATTTTAGACATGCCAAACCAAGCATCATCTCTTCCATTGTTTAAAAAATTAGGCTGGCTCCCTCTTAGATCAAGAATAATTTTCCATCAATTAATAATGGTTTTTAAAATACTTAATGGTCAGACTCCAGAATATCTCTCAAACATATGTACTAAAACGTTTGATGTCTATACGAGAAGCCTGCGCTCAGCGAGTGCAAATAATCTTATCATTGTAATACCAAAAACAAATATTTATAAACACTCTTTCAAATACAGTGCAGCAGTTGCTTGGAAAGCACTTCCAAGTGCTATAAAATCTTCAAATACTTTAGGAACTTTTAAAATGAAATGGCTGAAACATTTTGCAGTTTAAAATATCAATTACGTCAGTTATATTCTTTATTATTAATACTGAAGTATATGTATGATATGTAATATGTTGTGTGTACATTTGTGTTAATTTTATTAATTTTACTGTATTATTATTTGCATGTATTGTGAAGGCCTCTGGGTTGATTAGTGTAAACTAAATGAGTCACCTTCTTTAAATAAAGCTATTATTATTATTATTATTACAGTGTATGTGTCGAATTCGAAACGAACCGTGGGGGCAAGACGGTTCTGCAGTGCAATATAGTACTTAAGGGGATACGATACAGTACCAAGGGCAGATAATAACATCGCTGGATCTGGAATGTTGTTTTCGCGACGTCACAGATTAGAGCGCGACGTCATAAATCACTGGACTTCGCGAATTGCGGACAGGTTACTGTCTGTGAACGCATGTAAAATAAATCTATGATAAAATCAATGTGGTTAAATATGAATTGCTCATAACGAAATAGGGAACGTGGCAGCTCAAGATTCGACATGCTTCTTAAATTGAAACCTGATAGCAAAAATCTCCTTTCGACATCGTTTCCAATAGAATTATTTTTTCACAACGTCATCGTTTACAATAGAATCAATTTTCAGGGCAAATTTCACGGCATTTTACGATTTTAATTTTCAGGGGATGCTTTGAAAATTCAATTAAAAATCCCGTGAAAATGTTTTTTTTATATCACAATACTTTCACGGGTTAAATACAAAATGCTGTGACAATGTATTATCAATAAATAATAGGCGAGAGTATGATATTGAAGAGGCATTATCACGATACACATGCATGATAATTAGTTAATTTTAAATGAGTGTCGGTATGATCTTTTTTGGGACAACAGGAAAGGCCAATCATTTCACAGAGAATTTGGGAAAAAAATTATCAGGAACGGAATTCGGTCATTTTTTTTCGGGATGACTGAGGGAATCGTACATCTTTTTTCTGTGGAAATCGGGATCAAAACCCTCCTACCCATCCCCTTGAATTAAACCAACACAACATACAATGAATTCTGATTTTTTTTTTCATTAAAGGTTGATAGGTGAAAACTATATACTTGAACAGCGGATTAAGGGAAATCATCACAAAGTCACTAGTAGGTGCGAGTTGTATTCTACCGGTCTTTGTGAATATCTTTAGACGCAAGTAATCATTAATCACAGGATCAATTCTCTATTCTGTTTGATGTCTTTTATTTCCTGTTTAATGAAATTAAATTCTGTTCTATTTCTCGCAAGACTAATAAGCGAGAAAACATAAGTTTACGACGTTTTTCCAAGCAAAATGTTATGTAACGTCATTTCGCGCCAAAACCGGGAATAATCATTTGTAGCGATAAAAAATGCCAGTTTTCTCTCTGTAGCTTTAAATTAAGCACATGGACCCCCATTTTTCAAAGCGAATTTTGGAAGGTTTCACGGAGATCTATGGGAATTATGAAGAAAAAATCAGTTCACAATTTTTTTCTATGTGAAATTTTACTTACAAGAAATGAGCGTTTTTTCTGTAAATATGAACATAAATGTCAATTTCGAACCACAAATGTTGAAATTTTGTTTAAAATGTATACTTACCTTCTTTAGAAATATCTCAGGAAACTGTAGCAAAAAACCGGATGCAATTAGCTTAATTCGTTCAAAAGTTATGACATTTTACATATTGTTGTAAAAATACAATTTTTACGCAATATTTTGAAAAATGTGCAATTTTGAATCGCAATTATCTCGAAAACGAAATCATGAAGGTATAATTTTCTTTTCAGATTTGGAAAAAGCATATTCAAATTGACCTGATATCAAAATTTCATGAAAAAATCAGTTCAGGATCTTTACTGTATCGTATCCCCTTAATGTAGGGGCGGAATACTTTGATTAAATACGCGAAATGGTCGTTTAAAATGGGAATAGTGAGCCTTTTCGTGGATTTCGTGTTAACATAATTATTATGGTATTAATTGGCGATTATTTGATTACCATGCTAGTACTTCGGTGCTGGCCCGAACAACCGATCTCAGTAAATTTAATAATTTTTTGTTCAATGCACAGCTCTGTCCCTAGCTGATTTTGGCCTTTCTATTTAGATGATATGGGTTATTTGTTCTTTATCAGCTTTTACACATATTTCGATTGATGGACCTCCAAATGTTTTAATTTAATCTGGAATGAAGACAGTATGTCGAAATGTGCATATGCAGAATAAACAGTAACTTCGGTATAGGGTCTGTAAGTCTCGTCATGTGACACCGAGAAATCACGATAAAATTGTAATTTGAACACATTTCCCGCCAAAATATGACGTTTCGGGATTATGACGTTCAAAGGTTTTGTTTGAAACGTCATCTGTTTTTGTTAAAAATGCAACTTCCGGGTACAACTTATATGCCAGGAAGTTTCAAAATTGGACGAGACTTACAGAGCCTATTTTGTTATTCATACAAATCGTTTGGGAAACTACAAGATAATAGCGTACGCATGGTCATATGACAAATAAGGCAAATGTATGTTTTTTTAATATGAATTTCAGATTTACTACGTACAATAAATTTCCAAATGAATACCAAGGTAAAAACCAAAATCCTAAATCCAGAATACACAAGGCAATATAAGGATTACATACAGACGGAGAACGTAAATGACGAAGACGAAACAAACAGTACATAAGATAAACGCCACAAAAATAAAGCACTAACAGTGTGAACCCTTAAAACAGGGGTGTCATCAGGTGATCCGGAAGGGTAAGCATGACCTGCTTCACATGTGACACCTGTCACACTGTAAGTAAAAATTCCGGAGTAGAGTCAAATTCTGTGTCAATCAAGTAATGACTCGGGATCTATTGAAAGATCTCCATCTTCATTTGTGAAACAGACACGTTGTATCGATCTATCAAATTGTAATTACGACCATACATTTATTTTTGAGTGACAATGGCAAGACTAGACAAGACAATACAAATTCTATGATAAAGTCCCAACTCGTATATAATATTTACAATAAGATAACAACATACGCATACAAATAAACATAAAAGAGTCACTCTTAAAAGAGTAATGAGAGACTGTTATTAAAAAGAATTCAGTTATAAGTAAAACACCAATATAATATTAAGAATAAGGAGGACAGCGCCTTCTAAATAAAATTCCATGGGAGATTTTGGCTCTATAAAACATACATTCTTATCATGAAATAAAACTAAAAATTTTTCATCATCAGACATGCTGATAAAATTTTCATTCATATTTATATTATCCAAAATGGCAACAGTGATTGAACATAACCATGGCCAAGCAGCTTTTGAGATAGTAATTTTGCTCTGTTGACGCGACGTACACATTACATGAAAATGTTAGTATATTACTACTCAATAATGGAAAGTTCATAACTGGAAAGTTTCACCATGTATTTGTAGAGACTTTGTCTCATGCGCTTTTACTCCATATCAATTCGTTCGTTATTTGTGAAGATAAAAATTTCAAATTTTCAAAAAGGAAAATTCGGCAGAATCTGTTCTGCCTTAAGGTTTTCGGAATCTATCTTTTGTTATATACTTAGTAACAAACAATTTTTCAAATGAAGTATGGACAAATAAGTTAGCTCACATCACAATTTATATTAAGTATCTTTAGTTTTTCTCTAACGTTTGTCTGTCGTTTCCGCTGCAATTAAAAAAAGAAAAAAAGAATTTAGACATGAATACAAAACAATATGCAGTTTAAATAACTAAATACCGAAGTTAAAATAAGATATTAAATAAGGAAGATAAACAAAAAACTTGTACTTGTTAATTTTACAAGTGACACCCAAAAATCAATTTGAGAAAAAAAAATTCCAAGACATGGGTATAGAACAAGATAGTAATAGGACGAATTTGATGATTTCAAATTACCCGTTCCTGAGCAGCAATATCCCTTCTGTCCCTGCATACGGCGTTTATGTATATCAAATGATACAATATAATATAGCCGCCACCAAATATAAGAACTTCACTAGCAGATCCTTTAAAATAACCAGAAAGCTGTATTTACAAAAAGCTACAAATTGAAGCTCACAGAAGTTCATACTTCGATTTGAAAAGTTTCGTAATCGTAGTTTAAACTTCAAACAAATTAACTACAAAAAAGAAGCAAATATATATGCACAAAATAAAAAGCCTGAGGCTTACTTGCTAATTACAAAAAAGATACGACTGGAGAGTTAATAATGGTTGTTATTCTTTTACTTGTCACTTGATGATATTGTAGTTAATATCATCTATCTGCAGAGATTGATAATGATATTTTTATACATCAAAAAGACAATTTATGTTGTTCTGAATTGAATTCTTCTTCAGTTTTGCATTTTTATTTTTCCCTTCAGATCAATTTTCATTTAAGAAATTTGGAAAAAAATAAAAATGATGACGAAGAATTCAATGAAAAACTAGCCACCATAGACAAAATCATGTTCAAAGTATTGACAATTCAAAAACAGTCTGAAGTATTATGTGATAAACTTTGTGAAGGACTTGATCATATTTCTAAACAACAACCGATTTCAACTTTACCTCCGGACCTCAAGTACTTCTGTAATAGAGTAGGAAATACAGTTGGTATGTATTATCTCTTAGAAACGTAACTTTTTTATGTTTCTTTTGAAAATCATGTGAAACCTAAGAAAACTATAAGCTTTCTACCAAAAGGCAAATAAGTTTAATTATTCTATTCGTAAAATGCTATTTTGAAGCAATCTTTTAGAAAAAAATAAAGAAAAAAAATAATAAATAAAAAAACATGTATTCATTTTCTATATTATGCCAAATAAATAGTTTGTGTTTTGGATTCTTATTACTATAAATATGATTTATAAGATATTTCTTGCTTGTGGTTTTGTGTATTTAAGGTCGAGATGCCAGACAGATTGGGAGGGAGTTAGGATTGGAAGATGATATACTGGACCAGATTGATGATGAGTTTCCTGGCGATGACGACTGCTTTTATCATATTATTTTGGAGTGGTGTAAACGACAGGAAACTCCATCTTATCATGTACTGTTATCTGCATGTCATAATGTGAACCCCGATATTCTGAAAAGTGAGTGAGTTTAAAGCAACAGTTTATGTCTAAGCAATATATTGACATTAAATTTAATAATTTAATATTTTTATATTAATGCGTAACACATTAACAAATAGTATATACGCCCGTTTTAGTGTCTCATTCACAATGTTTGAGCTCATACTGGTCGTGTAACCATAATAACTGTACACCTTTAACCAATTCGCCCCAGTCTTAATTTTTGCGTTGAACTGATAAGGTGTATTTATATTGAAATTTTGTGAATCCAATAAATCCGAAACTATACTATGATAATCTCTGCCCGATCACTCTTCCCGCCACTTTGAACGGATACGTCCAAGTAGACGACAATGTGAAATATTTTGTGCCCTATCAGAAGGGACATAGGCTACCCATACATCTGGTATGAAATCTAAAGAAAGTCTTAGCGGACATGGAAACACAGGTGACGATAGGTTTGAGGCGTCGGAGGATATCGTTCATAAAAAATTTGGACATATCTGTTGTTCGTTTATGAAGGTAAATTATGGCAGTCTTTGTCGTAATATTGAATACATAAAAAAGGGTTTATCTATCTGTCAGGAGAAACAGAACAAGGAGAGTTCGGCTCTGCCTATATCTATTTCTGACACTTCGGGTAACGTTCCTTCAGGGAATCGTAGGCTGACTCTGTCATCAGATGCTAATTTGGAACTAGGGTCCCCTAGAAATAGCCAAAAAGGTGACTTTGATATCATATCAGAAATGGCATAGCAAGTAAATCAAGAGGATTTACTATGACTGTAATTTTCCTGTTGTCACAGATTCTTTATGAAGCAAGCTGGATATGACATTTCTAAAATATGTTACTTCAACATTTGATTAGATTCTCAACACGTCACGAATTTCACAAGAATGATATGAAACAACACAAGGTAGATTTTGTCTCGTCTTTGGTCAGTCATAGGTGGCCATATAGAAAGCTCACGGCATTGATGTAGTCCGAATGTATTGACTGTTATTCAGTGCATGATAGTTAACAGGAATTTTTTGTAGATTCCTGTTTTGTTCTATTTCACAAACTCATGTCTAATTAAAAAACAAAACAAAAAAAAAACACACATATTAATGATAATAACGTCCTTTTTTTGGGCCAGTCAATAATTATTATTATTTACTATATATACGTCTCGTTAACATACTGACAAACTAGGGTTTCAAAGACAGGTCTCAGCTAGACTGTTAAAAATCATAATTCGTTTATTTATACAGTAGTACTTCTTTATTGAAGGATCGACATTGAAACACAAGAACAGATTAATTTGTCAGACTATAAAGGATATTGTTTTGCCATGCTCATTAGTCCTTAGACTTCACATGTAGAAATGGGGCCTAAATACATGTTCTCGTATGCATATAATTGTCGAGACTTTTTTTCATGTGCATTTACTCCATATCCTTTCATTGTTTATTAGACTTATAACAGCTGATCATGATTCAGGTTTGTCGGTTCTAAACGACATGAGGTCTAAATGGCATGATGTCTAAATAACAACTTTAGAATTAACACAATGAATAGACTTATTCTGAGTAATTTATATACCCTTTTGGAAACGAACATAAAAAAGTAATTATGTTTAAATGTTATTGAACTATCAAAGAAAACAAAGGTTAACTTTGGAACTAAATAGAAGTTTTCCTGTAAGCCAGAACGCCACAAGATAAAAATAGACAATTGCACCTGTTATCATGGTGATAATGAAAGAGAGTTGCCATTTTTAGTTGGAAAAAATCTCTATGGACAATTATAAAGTAAACTTATGTTCCCATAGAAAATTTAGATATTTTCACGAGGGAAACAAATACTTCTTTAAAAAAGAAGTATGTGTAATAGAGATGGTTCAATCAGACAAGAACATATCTTTACAGTACCATCTTCCTTTTTGCAGAGTAAAGGCAAGTTTAAATAGTTACAAAACTGCTTTTTAACACTAAGACAAATTCTTTCGAAATGGACAAAGCGCAAAAACTAATGAACTTAATATGACTAAATGGTTTGGGCTATTCTTTAACAATCTGTTAGACACACGTAAAAATGGATAACAGGAAATCCCTACAATGGCTGAAAATTACAATTACATTACACAATCTGTCAGAGAACTACACAGGAAAAACACGAATAAAGCAACAGACAAACGTAGACAACGATAGGAACTAAGGACAGCCGGACTTGGTACCGGCACTAGCAAAAGCCAGCGGTAGGGTTAAACCGGTTTATGAGTACCCAAACTCCCCTTTATATGTCCCGTTTCCCTATAGTATAAAAAAACATACGAATAAAACCCAATACATGTAGACTACTAACTCCATGACCACAATCTTGAAAGGAAAGAAAAAGATAATTTTGAGAGATGGGTCAGGGGGTGCTCGCCGCTAAACTACCGGCTAGCTCAACGAGCCTAGTCTGCAGGTGGAACTCTGCCGCACAAAGGAAGAAAAATCAAACTCAAAACTTCCTGAAGATTTTGGTCAAGAATCACCATAAATTTCAGTAGACATCGGCAGTATCAGTGAGAGGCCAGTATGTGCGCAATATTTTCAGGTCACTAGGTCTCAAAGCCAATTATACGGATGCAAGCAGAATATCTTGTCGATATCCCCTATTACGTAAAGAATGTAAGTTACGTCCCATCTTTTCTTGATTTTTATAATCAATTTCTCGCATTTTTAACAACATTTCCAAAAAAAAGCGAGGATTAGAAATTCCTTAGTAATAAGCTGTTCACGAGTAACGCCATATTTAGATATCAAATGTTCATATCTATTACAAAACTTCTTAAATGTATTCAACAACTTATGAAATCTGTAACCCTGTTGTAAAAGTTTGGCTGTAATAGTAAGGTTACGTTCATTAAAATCGTCAAGAGTAGAACAAACTCCTGCGAATCGTACCAGTTGAGAAATATACATCCCGTAGGATGGCGCTAGAGGAATGTCGCCGTCAAGACAAGGGAAGTAGTAATTGTGAAATCAAATTCATCCCTTTTATCATATATTTTAGTTTTTATTTTACCAGAGTCAATAATGATAGTTAGATCTAGAAAAGGGCAATATTTGGAATCATTGTTAGCTTACTTAATTTCAGTTTTTGTAGGTAAATGATGTTGAAATAATCTAGCAATAGGCTCTCAAGAGCTCACCAGGGCCATTGCTGACATAGTCAGTCCAAATAACCTAAAAAGAAAAAGAAAAAAGAAGGGAAACGGGGAATGTGTCAAAGATACAACGACCCAAAGGGGAGTAATAGCAATTCAAAGCCACCCTAAGATCTTCAATGAACGGTCGGAAAACTCCACACCAAATGGCAGGTCGGAGTCGGCCCCTAGATAAAGAGTAATTATCAAGTTCATCGAAATAAACATCATCCTAAACTCCTATGCTGTCTACATAATCTAAAAACTGGTGATTATCAGTAGTAAGGATATCGTCGATATACCAGCTGAAAATAGAAATAAATTATCACTGTTTTGTATGGTTCCGTTTTGATATTTTTCATGAAGTCTCGTTCGTAACAGAAAAGAATACCTATGACCTGTTGATAAATAGTGTTGCCAAAATGAACAAAAAGATTGAGTGCATTAATCATATCATCACATGTCCAGGAACAATGATTATTGTAGGTAATATTAGAGAAGAATCCTTGCAAATTAACTGCAGACCAGATAATTTAAAAGACCATTTAATAAGTTGTCCCAATTTGGATTTAATCAAATTATGTGGAAGGGTAGTATAAAATGTAGAAAAATCATAGCTGTCGATAGATGAGACTGGTCTTTGAATTGATCGTAGTTCATCTAAAATATCAATAGAATTTTTTACACTCCAAAAGTAATTTACACCAGAGTTTTTAAAAGTTTTTACACAGTATTTGATAACCAACTCCTTTATACAATTAAGTGAACTAGTTAAATGATTGGATAAATTGGTAGTAGAACACTTACTAGATGCCGAAATAAAAAGATGTTTGAAGGGATTTTTGTGAAGCTTCGGAACCCAGTACATGGTAGGCAAGATGTTTTGTTGGACATCGATGTAATATTTCTTTCAGACAACAGCAACGTTGTTAGAAGCCTTGTCAACAGGTACGAATACATATTTTTTACCAAGATTTTTAAATTTTGACTTAATTCTATTTACAGACAGCTTAGGACGTGACTCAACATAATTATCTTTATAAAAATGTATTGGTGACCTTGGTAATAATTTTATCTTTAAACAAATTTAGAGCATTTTTGTCTGCACTTTCTCGTTTGCATCATTTTTACAATAATTACAATAACATGCCTGTTTATACCACTTTTTCAAAATCCCCAAAAACTAAAGGTTTTGTATAGTACTAACAGTATAAAGTAATGTGCATTTGTATACTTTGACAATTGGCTTAAAGTAAACCAATACAAATATCATTTGTTACATAAAATACAACAATGTGTCGATCTGACGGATGATCTAGGTAATAAACAAAGAAAAATCTACAGTAATAAATTACCAGTGAAGAAGTGACTTACGTAGGGGCCGATTTCTATTGGACAAGGATATTGTGTTACCACCAATGCGTATAATTAAAAATTAAGAACATTTTACTTTAACATTTGAGATTTTGGAGGCCAAATTAAAGAGGTTCAGCTTTTGCTCAAAATCTGAAATCACATCATAGGTGATGGTTAAATTTACCCAACATGCAGGGAGGCCGATGTTTAGTATCAACTAACAATACTATAACGGATGTAAGATGCTGCCAACACATTTGGAGGTTATATTAGGGATGAAGTCTTTCTAAGGGAATGAAATACACTGGAAATGCTGGAGCATATAAATTGTCCGGAAATGAAAAATGATTATAGGGGTCAACAGTTTTATTTGTTTTATCCGAAACGACATTAAAAGCAATCTCCAAGTCTTGTTATGAATTATGGCAGATGGCAACTAAGGATATTTTTGAAAACAACTTATATTGTGGTTGGGCAAGAAGAATGTCTTGACCAATTGATAACTTGACCAAAAGGATGGTTAACAAGTAAATTGTTAGTCATATTGTTTTATCTTTTTGGAAAGAGATGATTCATTGCAGTGTATACATCGACTTTATCATGAAAAGATGATAAAAAAATCATGTTTACGTGTGCATTCTCTTCATTTTGACTGATTATAAAATGCAATTTCGTTGCCATTTCATACCAATAGTTCCCATGTGGCCTAGGAAATGCATTATAGAACTTTCGATAGACGTCTGGACTCAGTTACCTTTTCTACAAAACCTACTGAGTAAATCATAAAATTATCATCCAAATTCTGCAATGGTAAATCTTAACAATTTCTGAATCGAGTAGAGAACTTCCTCACGCATTATGGTATACAATTACCGGTATAATAAAATAGTAGTCAGTGTGGTGAGAGGGATATCGATTCCTTTTCTATTTCAGACCTTCAGACCAAACAACAGTTTTCCTGGCCTCGTTACCATAGTCTGATTACTATTTAGAACATTTTCAGACTAACAGTCCATGCTATTGGCATCTTTACCACCACTACAGAATAGTGCTGTAGGTCAAGAAGCATACATGTCTTGTTTGATCAAATGAGCGTTTCAATCTACTAAAACAGTAAATTCATGATACTGGAAATAGTACTTGTTACATTACAATAAGCTTCTTTTGTACCTCTGAAAATAGCTCAGTTGGAATTCATTGAATTCGAAAGCTTTTTCCTTTGCTATTTAAACTTTTCATAGATGTGTTGATATTCAAGGTTTTCAAGAGTCAATAAAAGTTCAAGACAGAGAGAGAAACATTCATTTAGCATAGTTTAATCAAAGAAAAATAATCAAGATGTTTTTGGTGTTAAGAATTTTATTTCATGTTTTAAAAAAAACAATACCTAGATCCTAAATGTACATTATGCATATATCTTGAAAAGAGTAATGTTGTCAGACAGATACTGGGTTCTTCAGAAAATGGAAATCATTTCTATCTTAAAAACCTTATAATCTTCATGGTGACTTCAAGATGAAGAAGAACAACAAAACCATTGTTCCATTTGACCACCTTAACACGTATTTGAAGAGATTTTATCCCATGTATATTTACTACATAAGGTTTCCATGTGCATTTACTCAATCAGGTTTATTTGTTCATTTACTACGTCTATATGTACTCTAACCAGTTCAAGCTGCATACTATCTAGATATGAAAGTAAATGAACATTACCCCTAGTTGGGCTTTATACAAAGGGATTCAACAAAGTCGGTAACCAAAACAGCAGAATTGGCTTCATAATCTTTTTGTAAAGTTTTATTGGAGAAATTAAGTTTCTCACAAATATTTATAATGCATTAAATATTTAATATATGTAATGCATGGAATGCTGATGATTTTAACCCTGTAGACACTACCATTTTGTATAACTACTTGTTTGCTATAAGATAAAAGAATTATAATTATTCAGAATCCATGTTCTTTTTTATGAACAGTAATGAATTGTTGTTATAATTAGATGATGATGATTTGAGAATCATAGAAATTTATAAAACTCTTTCTTATGGATATCTTTCTCTATTTGCTTATATGGTAACTATAATGTACGAATTAGCATAAAAATGGATGTTTTGAATCTCAAGAAGATATTTTTATATTAATGAAAGAACATTATACTTACCACAGACCATCTACAGACTTTCCTGTAATAATAGTGCCAAAAATGACTGGCGCGAATCGGTTACAGGTATGGGGATCAGTTGTACAGATATTATAGTCACATGTCCAGTATAAATGACAACATCACGTGATGCTTAGTTTTGGTCATCTCAAACATTGCGAATGAGACATTAAAACGCGGGAATATTCTTTTTGTTAATATGGTAAGTGTAATGTACTTTCAGAAATATAAAAATTTCTTCTTCAGATTCAAAAATATCCATTTTTACGGCACAATCCCTTTTAATAATTTACAAATCTTAAGCTATTAATCATATTACGTCTTTTGGTCAGGGTTTTTGTTGGACAGTATCTTTGATTTAAAACAACGGCAGTAGAATAGTTAAAATTTATCTCTTTGCTTCTTACAACATTACTATTATGGAATACACGTGATTAACTTATTAGTTAAAGGGAGAAATATAATTAATGGTACACTGAGGGTTCTTAATAACCATCGTGTTTATTAAGGTCTATCCGGTACAACGGATAGACATTATTGGGATTGTAAAATTGTAAAAAAAAATTTTCTTCTTTTCACAGAGGTGTCTAAGTGGGTAAGTGTAGGTCGATGAAATTTGGTGGGGTTTTGTAGTTTCTGTTGAAGTTGTGATTGTATCCGTCTTGGGTCGTTTCGTTATCAGGGGAGGGGGTTATTTTAGAAAACTCCCTAAACATGTTTTGTGATATTATTCGGAAATGGTAATAAATAGGTAGTGAATTGTAATGGGAAAAATGTTTGTCAGGCTATGACAGATATTTCGTTCATTTGGGCGAATGTTGGTGGATGGACCGTTTTCATGATAAGGGCTTGCAAAGTTTTGTTACTTTTCTTGGAGCAATTATTTGGGGAAATTTCGGAATGTGTAAGAATTAGGTATTTTGGACCTATATCATTGTATTTAGTTGATATGTTTTACATTCAAAAATGTAGGGGTCAAAGGTTTATTGGTCACTTTAAAAGGGATGACATCAGTTCCTTAAAATAAAATGTCTACACAAATGCAGCTACTGATTTAAATGATAAATGATCTGCTTGTCAAATTATCTAAATTGTGGTTTCGTGTTTACTAGGTAAACTGAAACTTGATTAGCTGGGTGTCAAGATTGATATTTAGCAGACGACAAAAGTAAAGCATGTGCACACTTTATTGTTTTATGTGTTTTGTTTGACATACAATTACACATGGATTACAGAAGAACACCAATGAAAACAACATGTTTAAGAAACATTTGGTACATTTCACAATAGTTATTTTGATTCTGTATAATGTAATAAATTTTGATATCAATTATTGAAAATTAAATCAAAACAAATAATGACTGTAATTGGATTCAAACACAGAAGTCACCGAAATGATCCCTCCAATCATTATCCAAGCATTACTAAGAAATCAATTTTCACCCCTTTTAAAAAATTGTGAATAAAAGGATATGGAGTAAATGCACATGAGACAAAGTCTCTACAAATTCAC
>MJUU01021248.1:93616-125837 GCA_002080025.1 Modiolus philippinarum | reverse complement strand
ACCATACACCATAAAATGGTTATGTTTTACCCTACAAGTACTGTAGCATAATCATTTATCTTGTGTAAAATATATTTTGATTTGGATAAACAGCTAATAAATTATATGCAACTTCAGTTGAGCTTGTCCCATGTTTTTGATGTTACTGGGCCTTTGGTCTGAATGCACTACTTAGCAAAACACCAATCGCTGCTGCTTACATTTGACGGTGCACAAGCTGGAGAGGTAAATAAATCATTTTTAATAAATGGATGATTGATTGATTAGTTTGACTTTTACGTCCAGTGAGCAAAACAGACGAGAACAAGTTAATCAATTCAAAAAATTATCAGAAAAAGAAAAAAAAAAACATAACTAGAGGCTCAGATACTGAGCCTGAATCGCTCACCTGACAAAATGCTTACAGCAGGTGATGAAAGTGATTTTTATCCCATAGGATCCTATGTTAAAATATGTTCTGTGCTGGCGGTCTTGTTTTTATCAGATCAAAACAAAATAAGCAATCTTAGTTTGACTGAATTTGCTTCAATAATCTAAGTGCATGTAATAAAAATAAAATGTTTTATTATATGGGTACCATTCTAAACCAAGTTCGATGCTGGGAGCTATTTTCTTTGTAGGATCCCAACAAAATGAAAAAATCTTTGTAAAGGCAGTTCCAGGACAACATTTCTGTAAAGTTTGCTTGAATTTGCTTCAATAGTTTCAGAGCAGATGTTGAAAATGATGTTTTTCAAATAGGGTCGAATGTTAAAACTAAGATCAGCGCTGGCGGCCATGTTTTTTATTGGATCATTACAAAATGAGCAATGGGTGTGAAGGACCTTCCATACATCATTCCTGTAAAGATTGGTTGAATTTGCCTCATTGGTTTTAGAGGAGAGGATGAAAATGTGAATTTCCAATAGAGCCAATGTTAAACATGTTGCATGCTGACGGCCATGTTTTTTGTCGACTCGGAATAAAATGAGCAATCTTTGCAAAGGACTTTTAGTACATTATTCCTGTAAAGTTTGGTTGAATTTGCTTCAGCAGTTACTGAGGAGTTGAAAATGTGATTTTCCCATAGGGTCCTATGTTAAACCAGGTTCTGCGCTGGCGGCCATGTTTTTATCGGATCGGAACGAAATGAGCAATTTTTGTACAGGACCTTCCATACATCATTCCTGTAAAGTTTGGTTGAATTTGCATCAGTGGTTTCAGAGGAGAAGATAAAAATGTGAATTTCCCCTAGGATCAATGTTAATCAATGTTCCGTGCTGGGGGCCATGTTTTTTGACGAATCGGGATAAAATTAAGAAACTGTGCAAAGGACCTTTAGTACATCATTCTTGTAAAGTTTGGTTGATTTTGCTTCAGCAGTTGCAGTGGAGTTGATGAAAATGTGATTTTTTCCCGAAGGGTCATATGTTTAATCCAAGTTCTGCGCTGGCGGCCATGTTTTTTATCGGATTGGTACAAAATGAGACATCTTTGTAAAGGACCTTCCATTCATCATTCCTGTAAAATTTTGTTGAATTTGCTTCAGTGGTTTCAGAGGAGAAGATGAAAATGTCACTTTTCTCATATTGTCCTATGGTAAAGCTAAGTTCCGTGCTGGCGGCCATGTTTTTTATCGGAATGAAACAAAATGAGCAATCTATGTAAAGGGCCTTCCATACATCATTCCTGTAAAGTTTGGTTGAGTTTGCTTCAGTGGTTTCAGAGGAGAAGATGAAAATGTTAATTTCCCATAGGGCGAATGCTAAACTAAGTTCTGTGCTGGCGGCCATGTTTTTTGTCGAATCGGAATAAAATAAGCAATCTTTGTAAAGGACCTTTAGTGCATCAATCCTGTAAAGTTTGGTTGAATTTGCTTCAGCAGTTTCAGAAGAGTTGATCAAAATGTGATTTTTCTCATAGGGTTCTATGTTGAACATAAGTTCCACGCTGGCGGCCATGTTTTTTTATCGGATCGGAACGAAATAAGCAATGTTTGTAAAGGACCTTCCATACATCATTCGTGTAAAGTTTGGTTGAATTTGCTTCAGTGGTTTCAGAGGAGAGGATGAAAATGTGAAAAGTTAACAGATGACGGACGGACGACGGACGCCTAGTGATGGCAATAGCTCACACTGAACCTTTGGGTCAGGTGAGCTAAAAAGGAGGAGGGGACAACTGGGGCAACGAGTTTTGATTGCCACTTAAAAAGGGAATAAATTGGTAGGGACAAGAAATTTAGCCTTTTATGCGACCCCAGTGAATCTGTTCTTGGATGAAAATACAGAAGGAGTTTTTATACTGTATGGGGAGTGTCGTTTTTTCATTCAGTGTTTCTTCATACAGTTTGTCTGCAATGGTTCGCTGTCAGACTTTCCATATTATGACCTGACTACCCTGCATAGACTTCATCACCTGGGAACGAGCCGGGCAGCTCTGTGGACGGAGCCACTAAAATCCGAATCAGGTACATGAACAAATTTAGATGATAAAGGGAGACAATGTCGGGGTTTTTATTTTAAAAAATGAATACATCGGCAAACGAATACCGAAACAAGAATGGGGAAAGGGGGAATTCTAAAATCGTAAATCCAATATCACGGCAATTCATATCCAACACGAATTGAGAGAGTTTGACAAAGACAATATAATTAAACAAATATGAACAAGAACGCCACACAACTATAAAGCACTAGCAGTGTGAGCCCCTATAAAAACTGAGGTATCATCAGGTGTTCCGGAAGGGTAAGCATGATCTGCTCCACGCGTGGCACCCGTCACACTGCCAGTGAAAAGTCCGGTTTTGTCATAGTCGGTGTCAGTCAGTCTGGAAACAAACTCTTGATCTACCCAAAGATATCAGTTCTCATTTGTGAAATAGAAACATTGTAACGGTCTGTTAAATCGTTGTGATGACCGTAAAACTTCTGTAGTGACCATTGCAACAGTGACTGAACATACCCTTGATGTATAAGTTTTTGAGACAGTAATTTCGCTCCGTTGACAAAATCGCTGTACAAACTACAGGCACGGCAATAGCGAATAAGTTGTGAAATGTACACGCAATATGCCGGAGATGTGGGAATATTACTGCTCCAAAAACAGGAAGTTCATCAGTGGTCTCTTCAAGTTCGAGTTCATTTGGGTATATAAGATGAAGGTTATCCTTAAATTGAGGATTGTTCATGAAAGAACATCATCTATATAACGGAAACTGAAATTAAAGGATTTGGCCAGCTTATTGTGTTTTTTCTGAATTAGCCCTTGTATGAACCTGGCTTCATACGAATAGAGAAACAAATCTGCTAAAAGTGGCGCACAATTAGTCCCCATAAGTACCCCTATTGTCTGCTGCAAAACTTGTCCTCCAAATTCTACAAATTTGTTATCAGTCAAGAATTCCAGCATTGCGATGACATCCTCCTCTGTATACTTTTGTGATGTTTAACAAAATAGGCCTTAACTTTACCATCACTAAATATGAATATCTTCTTTCACCCTTTCTAGTACAGAAAGACTGATGTATAAATCCCGGAGTACTGACTTTATATACTTATACTTAATTTATCGTGTGGAAGAGTAGCGTAGAGAGTTGCAAAATCAAATGTAGTGGTTGAGTTCAGCTGAAGATATCTTTTGAGTTTTGAGAATCCACATCTGATTAACTCCACTTATTGAGTATACTTTATCACTATATACCCTAAGGCCATCTTTGACTGCATGAAATGAGGCGATATAAAGCCTAGAAATATGATTGTGAGAGTTCGTGCAGGAGATTTGTATTTCGATACGCATGAAGTTATAATTTGGTGTATACATGTATTATCGACGTGATACATTTGAAATAAACCCTGCTTGAAATAATGTTATTATAGTACTTGTTTGAACGGAAATAACTAATACAATACCAGTTGAATACAAAAGTGGACTCCATCCGTTTAATTTCCTTTGTCGATCATGACAGACAACAATTAGTTTGATAAATATTAAAAATTTAACGTCATTTATAGTTGAGGAAATTTCCGCGTCCAACGGAACATACGAGGTGTCTGTTCCGAAACGGAGAACTGACAATCAAAGCGAGTTTATTTCGTTTAAAATTATAAGGGCAGAGAGTTTTGTCAAAATTATTACTGTAGGGATTCAAGGTATTATCATAGTTTATAAAACTGTATCGTCATTTAAAATATACGCTGTAGATGTTAAAATCACTCCTCGAGACCAACTTGACAATCGGATGCAAAAACTGACAACATCACTATTTTTCCATCTGTAATTTGTAACCAAAAGGTTATTGCTACGAAACACTTGATTGAAAACTATTGTAATTACAAGCAAAACTGATTTGTACAACTTTTATAACCGTATAAACTCCAAAGTGTAACTTGCAAAAATCAGATGTGAAGTATTGTCTGTTAAATTCATTTTCCTCAAGGGGTGTATCTCGTTTGAATGCTATTCTATTGCCGATTTCGCCTAAGACAAAATAAATATTCGACTTTTTTTTCTGATATAAACGTTTTATTTTACAAAGTCGACACAATTTCCCGGAGTTTTCCACCTGATTTGTCTTTTTTGTCTCATAGACTTGGCTCTTAAAAACTCTTTTTGGTAATTTTAATTGTCATTACCCCATTTAAGACATAAAAAGAGACATGACCAGAAAGAAGTCAAATGTGTACGTTCACAGGAAAATTACTTCCTACAGTGCACTTCGACCGCCAAAAAGAAGAAAACATGAATTAAATCAAAATTATCAACATATATTATTGAAAAAATTCAAGAATAGTAACATTCATGTTTCCTTTGTAAGATTTGCAACAGATTTCAGGTCGTCAGAAACATCTGCTGTATTCTTTGAAACGGATGGGCCAGTTGAAATGTTAATAATCAATAATTGTCCTTGTGTTATTTCCTTTAAACATGGCGGTACTTTTATCAAAGGTGGAGAAACATACTTCTTTTCTTCTGGCATCCATGTTTTTGGAAGACCCAACTGAAATAAGTAATCTTTGTAATAGAACTTTATCTTCAATAGGTTCCTCCCATATGCAAAAGGCACATGTACGAAAACCTATTGAAACAACATTATTGAATATATTTTAAAAGGGTGTAATAAAACAAAACAGGACATAATAACGCGAAAAAGACGTTACAACACCTTTTAAAAAGGCGTAATTATGCCAAAAAAGACGTAATAACACAGAAAACAGCATTATGACGCAAAAAAGCAAAAGGTGTATTATCGCAAAAAGACATTATAATATTTAATTCGTTATAACAGATTCTAGAATTCGTTAGAATTTGTTATAACAAATCAAATTCGTTATAACAAATTCGAGAGTTCGATATAACAAATTCGAGAATTCGTTTTAACAAATTATGGAATTAGTTATAACGGATTTTTAAACTATGGTATGCCAAAGACACATAAAATCGAGAATTCTTACATAACGTCTAGAAACTGTGTTTCTCGTTTGATTTTCTAGTTTTTTCGCTCAAATATCCCTTACCTCAATCATAACCGAGATGAATAGTCTTTTATTGAAAGCCTCTATCCAACTACGAGATACCGTTGTAGCTTGCATTCGTTGAAAAACCATGATTCCGACTACATGAAACCTTTTAACTTGCTGAAAACCCTAAATTTCGATTGTTTGACTCTGAAATTTTACTAGTATGTTTCCTTATATTAGCCATTTATGACACGAGATGAAAGTAGTATCAAAGTCTTAAAATTGCTAGTAAGTTTCTTAAGGAATTTCATTGTGAAAGCCAGTTTAATTTTTCAGTTTCATCCCACTGATTAAAACGATTAGTATGAATATAAAATTATCACCCTAGATAATGTGTTAACCAGCGGTTTCTCTCCCCGAGATAGTAATGTCACCGGAGAGCTTGCTCGAGGGTGACCTTAATTTCAAGGGGAGAGAAACCGTTGGGTCACACACTATCTAGTGTGGTAACTGTTATATTATATCGAACTTTCTTGTTTGTCGGTTGACCTTCCTATGCGACCCAACGTTAACAGGTTGACCCAGCGAAAGATGATCAAAGATGAAATGTCATTTGACACGAATTGTACAAATCAGATTAAAGATATTTAAATGAGTATAAATAACAAAATACCGAAGTTACAATTGATGTATTTTCTGCATATGCGCATTTCGACAACGTATGTCTCATCAGTGCAGAGCATATAATCTCGTTTATTCCAACATCTAAATCAGTGTTAGAACACAACCTTTTAACTGACATTTAACAATTCGGCTTAACAATGAACCCAAGATATTACAAATACAGTAAAACAATTAAACAATGCTGTCCGAATATCTAACAAATTAGTTTTTATCAATGATTCAGTTTTTATGTTTAATGACATCAAATCACACAAATCAAATTAGTGCATGGATGACTCGAGACTCAAAAAAAACATCCAGTCTAGGTTTTTCAGGGCAAGAGATTCAAATCTTGCTTCTTAGCAACGACCGAGACCTTGAGCGATAAAATGATTGATAATTAAAATCCATAATTTCAAACTACTGTCGATCTCAATAATTAGGGTTTTTGGCAAGAAATTTAGTATTTCAAAAGACAATCTAGTATTTTGACGAGACACATTGTATCCGGGCCGAGATGATGGGTGTTTGAGCTATCATTTCGACATAGAGAAGTCAATATCTAGACGAGATACCAGTTTTCTCAAATTTTTGTGACTCTTGTTTGCCATAAGTTACAACTTTATGAAATCGTAATGACAGATTTTACAATTTGATATCACAGATTTAAAAATTTGTTACAACGAATTCAGAAATTTGTGATTTCAGTTTATTTAATTTGTTCTCACAACTTCAAAAATCCGTTAAAACAATTTTTTTTTTAGAATTTGTTAGAACGAATTATACAGCTCGTTATAACGAATTCTCGAATTTGTTATAACGAATTATGTTCTTTAAAACAAATTTTACAACTTGTTATAACGAATTCAAAAATTTGTTAAGACTAATTAAATTCGTTATAACAATTTCAACAATCTGTTTTAACGAATTCAAAAATTTGTTATAACAAATTCCAGAATTCGTTATAACGAATTCAAAAATATTTTTAATAGGTCCTATATGGGCTTCCGTAAAATATAACTTTAATTAGAGCCAATTTTATACACCACAATGAAGTCCTGAACGGACCAAATAATATGAGGAAACAGGGTATCTTTAATGATCACTAGACATAAAACGGGACAGTAAAAATTGTTGAAAATTGCTTAAAGTCGACATGAACATGTGTAATTTTAATACTGAAAATATTAAAAAAAAATAAACGAGTGGAAAATTTTAGGCCTCCCCAGGTCTACTTGTTAAAAGTTTGTGGTTTTTTGTTTGAATCGTCTCTCTACCGTCCGTCCGTTAGTCATGTTTTTTTTTTTTTTTTTTTTCAACTAAACTCAATCTGCATCTCTTGATTTAAAGCGTTTCACGTTTGTTTGGGAGTCTATAGATGCGCATTAATATTTCAAAATTTTGATTCTGGTCTTGGTGCAAACAAGAGCCCCAACATGTCAATTTTGACGCAGGTGTCATGCGGCTCGAACTCATCCTACAGTCTTTGATATTACTGTAGAACATTCGGATGAAGTTTGTAGATATACAATATTTGATTCCTTTTCCGAGTGTAATTTTGATTCCGTTTCAGACTAAATAGAATATAACATAAACTGAACAATTACTTTAGGCTCTTGCATCGAATCCTTTCATTCTGTTGCTATTTTCTCTACCAGTAGGTCGTTGTTTTTAAGCCTGTTATTTTTGTTGTCATTCAACAATACTTTTTTACCATTATGACTTTTAACAGGAAAAACTTACAATAAATGTGTGATCAGATGAAAATTCTAGAAAAATTATTCTAAGAAGCAAATAAAATTGATAATGGCTAATACAGACTTAGACAATCTCTTTCTAACGTATTGAACCGACCTTAAGGTCCTAAATCTAGTAAATAATACCAGAAATACTTCCTTCTTGAGGATTTTCAAAAAAACAAAAGGACGGGAAAAAAATTAATAAATGCTTCAAGAATATGAGAGATGCATTTAAAAGGGATTGAACAGAAATACTAGTTAAAGTCATTACAGAATGGACACAAAAGGTGCTTACGCAACCAGTTCACGTCCCCTTTCCATTAATACGTTTTTAAATAAGTACATCGCCAACAATAAATCTAAAAAAAGTACGTTCTGAAACTTTTAACTTTACTTCCTAGTTGAGTTCTATACATTTAATGAAATAGTTAACAATGTGTAATTATTTTTCAATAAAATATTTATTAGTCAGTTTTGCTCCATGTTATATTGACATGCATGTGTATTATTTACAAATTTGTGTCATCAAATAGCGGAGTTGCAGTAATGTTTTTAGATGAGTGGTATATTTCTGCCAAATGCACAATACTATGACGTAGTTTTCATGGTTCAGCGTAGCTGTCTCTTTCAGTTTTTGTCTCAAGATGAGTAAGGGCGGATTCTTCATGGGCATCAAATGTTCTTTCTTTATTATGATATGCGTCCCAAGGTGCCATGTAACTCCCTGTAGCTAATCTGTGAGGCCGATCAGATGAATAATGTATTTGCATATTTTTATTCAATTCCACCGTAGTTTTCTTGTGTGATAATATTATTTCCCTCTTTTGTTTACACTTCCTGCAAAACATTAAGTACACATTACGTGAAGTAGGATTAACGCTTATTCAATAAAATTTACGGTCTTTTAGCAAGAATATATGTATTCAACACATATTGATGAAAACGCAACCAAATTCAGGGTAATCAAATATGTGCCATTGAAACAATAGAACGCTATTTAAAGATCCCTTTTCACTTTGATTCAAAGATTCTTTTTTACCTTGATTCAATGATTAAACTAACTTTCAGAAAAACAAAGAAATAATGATTACATGAACACCATTGCACTATAAGAATACAATATCACAGCATTTTGATCATGAATGTTGTTCATCAAATTACATGCAAAATCAATGACTTGTTACTGATTACACATGTTGGAAAAAGTAGTAAAAGCCCAAATACTGTAACTGTCAGATTTTGACTTGCGTTTTGTAGTATTCCTTTAAACAGAGAAATAGCGAACAGATAATGTAATATATTTTTGTTTGAAAATTATCATGTGAATTGGTCGGAACTTTTCTCTACAAATGTTTTCTGCAACTTAGTATCTTTGCAAAATGAGAAAATATTCTGGAACAAACATCATTCTTTTTTAATTTGGTCCTCCTTACAAAGATCACTCAAAGGTTTTAAATTATATCAACAATATTTCTGCTACTGTCTTGTCTGCTTTTTACAACGTAACTTTCTGACAAACGTATGACTACGGAGCCAACGAACTGAGCATTAATTTGTATGTTTCATATCTCATATATTTTTATTACAATAACCTAGTATGTAATCTTAAAATTACTATACTATATGCAAATGCTAGAAACTAGTTCTGGCCAGTCTTGCTCAAGGAAAAACACTAAGACGAAAGAAAAACAATATTCACAATATTGTAAAGCAATGAAAAGCTCCATAGAGAAAAAAGTCGAGCCGACGATGTATCTAACGCAAAAGCCCAGAAGGGATCTACCGCTCAAGTTTTGAAAATGATTACGCTTTTCGATATATCGTAAATAATAAAATACAATGTATGTATAAGTTACATCGGCAAACGAATGCCGAAGCAAGAAAGAGGAAAAGGAATATTCTAAAATCATAAATCCAAAACCACGGCAATTCAAAGTTCACGCTAATATTGTACCATTAACAACTAGGGTGTTGGCTCCCCATGAAACCTGTGGTCTACCAACATATTCATCATTCAATAGCTTATGCTACATATGTAGTAATAAATATGATGTCAAAATCATGCATAATATGATCATATCGACCATGAATGTATAATGAATTCTCTTCCGGGCAGAAATTAAATTGGAAAACAAAATTAACAAATAACAAAAGAAACACTGGATTTGGCTTTCTATTTCGATATTTTGGGAAATGAGTATTTCTGTTTGGACTACTTTTGGATAATGCCTTTCCAAATTATTTGATTTTTATGTTACTCCTTGAAACCTGTATATAGCATAACGAAATTTACAATTTTATGCAACTTCGGTATGTTTTTTTTGTATTAAAAAGTAATAAATATGCTTAAAAAATAGAAAGTTGATCCAATAACTAGTTTTCACAGAGCTATAATTGTTGCATTAATGTAATGTTTTCATAGCACTGCATATTATTAAAAATTCAAATAAAGAATTAAGGGGAACAAAGTATCAGAAAACAAAATAGCTTCCCTGAGAAGGAATGTCATATTCCACGCCTCACGATATCATTCACCACCGCTGTGTTTATCTTGACAATTTACTTAAACGATTTCAGGTCCCGACAAGAATTAGCATTAGGACAATAGCCTAGCTAGAGAAATAGGAGTGAAGCATTTAAAATCCTTTGTGATTGAACAAAATCCAAATGATATTTTTGAACAGATTTTTTTTGTAAAGTGAAGTTCTTCTCATACGATGACACAAAAATCTAATTAGAAATATAAAAACTATACCTGGCAATTACTAAAAGTAATGATATTTATAAAGATGTCGCTAGTGATATAAAAATGGGGATATTATACATTTATAGTCTGTGTATGAGGTCGATACGATGTTATATCGACCTGGGAAAAGCATATCGACCGAGGATGAAATCCGAGGTCGATATGCTTTTCCAGGTCCATATAACATGGTATCGACCTCATCCACAGACTACAATTGTTATATTATTAATTTACTTGAACACTGAAAAGGACATATTTTATTTTTGTCTATATTACCAAATTCAAGATATAATTGAAATATTTCAAACATTAATATATAAAAAGTTAATTAGCACTATAATATAATTACAGTGTGTATGTACATGTAATTAATTCTTGAAAAATACATAAAAATAAATCAAACAAGATTATAAACATTCATGGAAACATACAATGCGATATGCATTTCTATTTTTAGTAACATGCGATATAAATTTTTGATATACAGTTTTCTAGTCAATCTCTAAAAATACAGTGGGTCATGTGATCAGTTCTCCACTAATCAAATTTCTCAAACGATATCAAATTAATAATATTAATGGATATAAAACAACAACGTCTATTCTAGGAGAATGGCATGACACCAAGTTGAGAATTTTAGTCTGAGGCTATCATTTCGCCTATGATATATTTGTTTAGAACTTTTGAGAAATCTTGAACACAATCTATAATGACGAATGATACAGGCTGTAGATCACGTTTCAGCTAGAATTAATTTGGACATAAAGTAAAAAAAATCGCCGAGTGTCATTGATGCTAAAATCAGATTCTTTCGGGCTGAATCCTTACAAAGCTCATTGTCCGATTAAAATATTATATAGATTAGAAAGTACCGAAGTTACTGTTAATTCTCTGCTTATGCATATTTTGACAACTTATGTCTCATCAGTGCAGATCAAACCAAATCATTTTGAAGTGAATTAACCGAAAAAAGTTTAAAAGCTGATAAAGAACAAATAACCAAAAAGTGTCTAATTAGAAAAGCCAAAATTCAGCTGAGGACAGAGCTATGTATGAGGGAGATACTCCTTAGTTTTAAACAGAGTTTTGTAAAATTTGGATATTGCAAGTTTCAATAAAATCAGTGTTCGGGTCAGCAGCCATGTATTGACTACTGGGACTAAAAGATATTTCATAACTTTTTGAATAGAGAAAAACATTTTCCCAAAAGCTGCTGAGTTCTCGAGAAATTCTATGGCCTTCACCATTACAGCATTGAAAGATGCAAAGTGTCGTTGTAGCAAATGAAAATGGCCGTTTTTAGCTAAACTCACGTGTTCCCGGATTTGACATTACTGAATTTTACTTTATGGTAGATTGGCTCACTGACAGTGTGGCGAGTGCTGTGAACGGAGTAGGACATGTTTACCCATCGGAGCCCCTGATTTCACACTCGGTTTTATGGGAGATCACAACTGAGTTTGTACTTTCTTTTAATAATCCAAAATTCGAGGAATATTTACACCAGATCTATCCCAATGAGCTTAACTATTGATACACCTACTTCAGCTTCGTACTTAGATCTGTTAATATACATTGCTTTGAGTTGTAATTACTCCCCTTTGGGTCGTTGTCTCTTTGACACATTCCCCGTTTCCCTTCTCTTTCCTATTGACGAAGATGGACGTTTGAAACCTAAGCTATATGACAAATGTGACGATTTTAACTTCCTAAATGTGACTTTCCCTTTCTGAGCAGGAATATACCTTCCTCTCCAGCCTATGGAGAGTACATTTCGTAGTTGATTCGTTACTGTCGAGCATTTAGTTTACACTGTGAATTTTTTAAGAGAGCAAAAATACTGTCCCAAAAGCTGCTTACAGTCAAGGATTTTTTTCAGCCTTAGTTACTTTCATCCCTTCAGAAATTCTATTGTCATCACCATGACACAATTGGCAGATATGACGTGTCTGCGTCCAAAATGAAAACGGACATTTTCAACTAGATTTCACGTTTTCATCGATTTGTCATAACCGGATTCGACTCAACCCCGGATTGACTAACTGATACGTGTTGCGTTACGGGTGCCGCTAGCGGAACAGGACATGCTTACCATTCTGGAGCATCTGATGTCACTACCGGTTTTCATTGGAGTGTACACGATAAGTGTCTTATAGTTCTTAATGTCGTCTTTTTTTTAATTCCGTGCATTGTAGCTCTCTCACATCTTTTTTTTTGTCTTTGTTTTTCTTTGTTGCCGTTTTTGCCATGTCTCTGGACTTAATTTTTGTGGTCATTGCTTCTCTTGTTCCTTCGGTATTCTACTGTTGTTGTTGTTTTTGAATGTTTGCTTACACTTCTGCGATTTGTGGTTATCTGATGTAATTGAGTTTCTGTGTTCTCGTATAACCCATGTCACTAGACTATTTTTTTGTAATTACAAAATCATTAGTTCCTTCGATTTCTATTGTCGTTGCTTCAAACTTGGACACAAAATTTCTTACAGTACGAAAGGTACCCATATCAAACTTCTAATTTAATTTTTGTAATTTAATTATTGAAGATATGAACAACACTGTTGTTTTGATTGTGAAACTTTAATAAATATTCATCCATTTTGCTGATTGATAATGGTTATAAAAAACGTGCACATAAATTGCATCAAGATATCAACTTGAAATAGATGAGATTTATTGATTGATAACCAGTTAGTTTCACGTCTACTTAGCAATATTTCAGGTTTATCAGAACGAGAATAGATTAATCGATTCAAACATTTTATAATGAGAAAGAAATTAAGGTAAATGGGGCATCCGGTTCAACGAGCAAGGAGTTCTGATTGCCCCCGAAAGGAAAGAGAAATGGATATGGGCAGGAAAGTTAGTTTTCTATACGAGCCCCAATGACTCTCTGTGTATAGAATGTAAAATGGGTATTCCACACAATTTTAGTACAATGCATCTCGGTGAGGCTTTCCGTATTGACCTGAGTACCCAACCAAGCAGGGCATTCCCTTTTCTAACACCAGAGGACGCTCTTTGCAAAGAGTATGGTCATCAGTTTACCCTATATTACAATCACAAAAATCAAAAAGGAAACTGCTCTAGAAAAACATATATGAAATACAAACGTAGAGGGACTCTGTTCAGCTAGCAAAAGATACATATGTAGTGGTAGGGTTCAACTGGTTTATTGGTACCTTAAAATTACCATATGACATATGTTCACTCCAAATCCCAAACCACACGAACATTTTTAGAAATTAGAAATATAATCTAGAAAACTTAAAACTTAATAAATAGTTTACTCTGAAATCACAGCCATTTGATAGTATAAACGCAAACATATCCATGCGCCAACATTGAAAGAAATATTGCAAAAGTTCCTACAATAGAAAAAAAATGCAGTTCTACACATCAAATTTAATCTTCACAAATATGAAAGCAATGTGTCAATTGAATGCAGAGTAGGTGTAAACACGAACAAAATCAATCTACACAATATATATATATATTCCATCGGCAACTATGCACACAATGTATCTGGTCCAACAATCTTGAAGACATGAAAGCAATCCGGCATTCGATTCATAGAAAATGTTCAACCACACGAAAGCAAATTAACTTTTTACTGGAACTTTATCTATGACTTATAAATAATATTGTTACAGTGTTGACTAAATGGTTTCAAAACAAACATTGGGTAAACTATTTACCTGAAAGTGAAAAGGACCGCCATGCCAATACACAATGCCAGCAAAGCAGCATTTACAAACACTATAAATCCTGAAAAATATACGATCAACACTCATAATAATGGCATTAAAACTTTTTTCGTTTGATATTGTCAAAGAATTACATTACATTTACACATCTATTGTAACTTTAGTCCTTTGCAAAAACACTTTTCCAGAACATAAATATTTTCGTTATCGAATATCTCTTTCGCATATTAACATCCGGCATATAACCTCTTGTAAAGTTAACTTGGAACAGTCATAAATGCTCATCTAAGTTAACTCAGAACAGGTATCAAGTCTGCTCTAGAACTGCTCTAAGTCTGCTCTAGAATCCTGATTGCTCTGACCAGTCATGGTCATATCTAGAATCCAGGCCGCTCTGACCTATTCTACCAATGACCGTTCAACGTATGTCTGCTATGACTATGACTGCTCTCAGTTTACCTGTTCTAGGTATGACAGCTCTTGCGTCACAGCCCTGACAAATATTTCATAACGTATCCAATATTTCATATATTTCAAGTTTATTTATATAATAAAAACAAAAATATATTTAAAAAAATGAAAAAAAAAAATTATGAAATGAATTATTCAGATATATAATCGCATATTGCCGGTAAGTGGTCTTTTTCGCGGATAATTATTTACCTGGGTTTATCCAGGTAAATTAAAAAAGTAAGAGTTATTTCCCTTCTCGGGTCTTTGTTTTAGTGAATCAATTAAAGGAAATACTTCAATAATTATCAGATTATGTAACTGAAACAAATAATTATTAAAAAAACGTCAAGTAAGATGGTAATTTATGTTTTTTGGGGTTTTTTTTTTATTTAAACAGTTTCGTGCCGGAGAAAACGGAAATTCTGACAAATCTCATTTAATATCCAGTGTGAATTCTGGGACCAGAACGTCCGTGCCCAGGGTAGACTTTTAAAGAACGGTCATGGGCAGAGAAGACTTTGGTAGAAACGGTCATGGGCAAGACCAAACTTAGGTAGAGCAGCCATGACTAAAGTCTGTTTCACTTCCTTTAGATAATGGAAATGCTCTTCTACTGACGTTAATATTGCATATTTCGGCACCAGATTTTGCATGGTTGTGTAAAAGTATTATACACTTTTGGAACCACTTTTAATTTTATGATTTCCAAAACATATTGAAAGAAAAAACACTTTTCAAAAATGCTCCATGCTTTTAAATGGATGATATTTTCGGCGCACAATTATCGACTAGACTGGACCATTCTGATATAGGTATAGGCAGGTATATCTTGAAGTCAGATGATAAACAAGTCTCACTTTGGCTTTTACCATGTGCTTGGACCCCCTTTAAACATACCCGTAAATGATATAATTCAACAAAATACTCAAACATGTAATTGAAATATGCATGTATTAAACCCAAAAGAAATATTTGAAATAAATTGTTAATGTACTGCTCATTTCTATTCGGTGTCTACAAACAAAAAGTCCGTGGATAACAACTGTTAACCCCGAATGAGTACACCTTACTATTATTAGGCAGGTCAACTCGGGTCATCTAATTCATCAAGTTACCTGGTCGCCCTTAAAATAAGACAATCCAACACTTTGTATAGAAATTTTCACCTGTTTGAAAAAAATTGTGAAAATGCACATGACTGCAGACTTTTGGGCATGTCTTAAAAGTAAATATCAACATTTTTCAGTTATGTATGATCATTATTGATATACATACCAAATATGAAAAAGATCAGTGTAAAAATAAAGCAGAAATCGTAAGATTTCCATTATCTAAAAGAAGTGAAACCGACTTTAGAGCAGACTTAGGTAGAACGGTCATGGCTAGAACAGACATGATTCTAGGACCGTTCTAAGTTTGCTCCAAGTGAACCTCAAGTTAACTTTAAGCTGTTCTCGTGACTGCTCTCCAAGTTAACTTGGACGATAGGTTATGTTTTTACCCCACTGTTGTTGTATGGAGAGAACCTAGGCAGTCGTTATAACAGGTGGTTTATCCAATTGATTAATTAGTCAATAAACTATTTTTAAGGTAAAGTACATACAAATTTAAGCATTTTTCTTAAAAAAAAAAGCTTGCCGCTTTTCAGCTCTTAATTATTTTACTTTTAGTAAAAACATTGTCTACATATGTCTACACTATTTACAATGGAGAACAGATACTAGTGAAGAAAAAACTTGCAAATTTAAACAATTGCTTAGGTTTATAAATACCACCTGCAAGTTATGCAGACCTTGTGAATTAGTAATAAATTAAATTCGACGAACCAAAGCTTTCAGACTTCTATTATAAACATTATGATGTTAAGATATCTTTCCGTAAAATTTGTCCACTCGTACGACATACGTCAAATTCGTCAACTAGTTCGACATAAATAATATATAAAATTTCCATTGCTTACTACATGTACAAAAGATAAGTTTTCGAACTTCATCTTTCAAATGAATAGTAAATCTATGTATATTTCCTCAGATTTATACAAAATATTTAAGTTAAAGATTATTTAATTCAATGTAATGAACATAAAAATACTTAAAGTCCATACTATTTCAGAAATTATGTTAAAAAGTCAAAAACAATAATAAAAGAGCAGACAATCCTGTCCCTTTTATCTCACCGTCACAAATTCACTGCATCTCTTTTTCAACAGATACTATATACTTGTGAGTTAACTGTACTGGCTGAAGATTTTAAGCGTCAATACATCAGAACAACTTCATCTTTCTTCAAGAAACTTGAATAAATTGTCATAATTGCAAAGAGTTACCATGTCGGAATCGCGGACTGGTTTTTGGTATTTGTTGTGAATCTTGTATTGTTGAAACGTTTTCAAGCATGACGATTACAAACGCATACGCGAGCGTCATACTAGCATAGCACCATTTACGTATTACCCGAAACTAACGATCCAACAGAAAGTTTGACCAAAGTTATAGTCACTTCTCGGGAGAAGCGGCAATGATGCCCGGCGAAACACATGTTACTATAGGAGTTGCACAGATAAACTATGTATCCTTTATAACTAAATAACCAATCTATATATTATTTTTGCAAAAAAAAATGAACCAAAATAAAAATACATACCACATGCACATCATCAAATTAATTACAAAATGAAAGCTTCCTAGCATCAAAACTGTGCGAACAATTTGTTTACCCTCTATTGATAATTCACCAAAAAATGACCAAGTTCAACAATAAATATTTTTTCAAAAAATTCCTCAAAATCAAAATCCTTATCACATTCACATCTTCAATATATCTACAAAGGATCTGCAAAATAAAAAAAATCCTAGCATCAAAACTGTAGAAGAGTCGCGCGCACAAATCATGCACCCCTCCTCGGACGGACGGCCTTACGGACAGGGGTAAAACAATATGCCCCCGACTTATCGTCGCGTGGGCATTAAAAACAGGAAGTCTCAAAGGAATAATTGTACTTCTCCATATGAAGTTTTTATTCCACGGGATTTTTTGCTCCACAGGGAGTTTTGAAGGTTTCCATGGAAACTATTATTGAAGATCTAACGAAAACTACGCGATTGTTCCCATGGGAATAAACATTTCCTATGAGAACTATGAAAGCTTCCTTTAATTTCAATTGCTTCCAAATTATACAAGTTCGACACCCACTTGTGTGTCAATAATTTCTCGGATTTCATATTTTGTTTATAGGGTTAACTGCGTGTTTAAATCAAAAAGGATAATGTACGTAGAGCTGAGAAATGAAGTTCACAGAAGAGGATATTCTACAAATTATTATAAACTGCCGACTCATACTAGGTAAAAGTAAAATATTACTTTAATACCCTTTTGTTACCTCTGAAAATTATTCATAACCCTCACAACATAACAGGTAAATTGAGTGCACCTTACACTACTCGATGTTTCTCTACATGCAAAAATCATACAGAAATATATATAAATATGTCTAAATAATTAGAAAAAAATGTTGAGATATTGATTATCAAGCAGTTTTTGCACGAACCAATAAAGCATAATATTCTGATAGACTAAGTAAGCCCAAAATACAAATAATTTATTTTGACAAAATAGGCAAATTGATAGATCCCTAATCGTATAACATGAGTGCTGTTACGTTTGTATGATTCGTCAGTTATTCGGTTACTTCTACTGGGAGCAGGACGTGCATAATATGTGATTCGTTAATAAAGAACTAAGAAAAACTAAATCATTTGATACAAGTTATTGAAAAATAAACAGCGATTACCATCGTATCCTCAGACAAACATATAAATAATTAGTACATAAGTAAAAGACGTTAAACTTCAAATTTGCCTCTACTAATTTCCCAAAAAGTATCACTGCGTAACTTTAAACTATCTGGTATTCAGTCAACACTAAGGGTACCTGTTGGGTCTGTAATAGTATTCTGTATTGTTATTGAGTGATCCAGGAGCATCGGTCGTTGTAGACAAGTTGGTATCTGTTAAAAGAAATAAATTTATCACACGAATTTTATGCGCTGTAATATTGACTTACCATGCTTGATTATATTCAATTATTCATTAATAATCATTTTTACAACTCTCTCAGAATCAGATAAATACATTTGTGTATTGCAGTAAAACTATATCCGTACCATCGTACTGTGCAAATATATCTCATATAAGATTTTCCGTAAAAACACTTTGCTATAAAGTTATGATGATCAAAAATCACAAAGAATTTCCCAATTTTCTGGAATATTTTTTTTTTATTTACTTTAAATTTCTGAAAATTCACAGTAAGTTGGGTATTTAGTTATTTGATGAGATATTAAAAAGAAACATTAAATAGAAAATAGCTTGATGAGGAAACACATGTATGTCATTCAGGCTGTTTAGCAGACAGAAGTTATTTGCTTTGATCATTGCGGTTGACAATTCTCAGGAAGTTTTGTACCTGCTCTATTTTATTTTGTTTTTTTTTTGTTTTTTTTTTCTTTGCATCCGAAATTCGGCTCTTGACAATTCTGTTTGGTCATTTGTCATAGATTTGTTATAAATCTACAATGAAAAGATATTGAGTAAATACGCATGAGACATAATTTCTACAGTTAGTCCAATCAACAGAACAACGCTTTTATTGTTGTTCTTTATCTCGAAGTCACCATGAGGCCTACAACCATGAGCTATGCTCATATCTCATAGTACGTTATCTGAAAGCAATATTTTGTGCGGAATTCATTGCTAAATGTCGAGCAACGCAAAATCTATGTATTTTCTCTTTTGTTCATGGATGTCAACAAACATACAATTAACTGCCAGTGTTCTTACAACTGCTGTTGTTCGTTTCCCGACAAAAAGACTCATAAGAGACAGACATAACATATACTCGACCACAGGGCACTCATCGAGTCAAGTGCAAGAAAACTTTAAATCTCATTGATCATATCTATTCAACTTAATAAGTCATAATGTTGTAAAAATTCTATGTCTGTGTTACATGCGGAATTAAAGCTATATAGTTCCTTATTTATATTATCTGATTTGCAAGACCAAAGAGCTACATTGCTTTTAAACATGCAACTCTGCTCCTTTTATCGTATCGCCTATTTTATCATTATTTTATTATTTTTTTCAAGCATTTTCCTTGCAACTAGCTGCATTTAATTATTCACGGCGAGTGATAAGTTCCTATTTGAAAGGGAAATTGTCGGATTAATAAGCGTAAACCCGCCTACGTTCATAGCCTTTTTGAATCGACAGTGCTGAACTTAGTTCCGGTTCGGCTACGGAACGGATATCTCAGAATTCAAAAGGAATGTTTTAAAAATGTAGTGATATTATTTTTTTTAAAAAGGTTTGAAGAAGTGAGAAAGCTAGAGCATCACATCCGATATTCATTCCGAATATGCACCGGCATTTAATTTCGCCTCTCTAAATGTTTTCTTCCCAACGAGATTGATGTCAGTAAGATGACTAAATCCAAACGATGAAATTGTTATGATAATGAACAGGAATTGAATAGTAAGGTGAATAAATGACTAAGGAAGCATATACATCTTTAAAGAAAAGAAATACATACATAAAACTGTTCCCACCGATGTTGAAATTATCAAAAATCAGCATACTGACTATACAAGGTACGATTCTGAAGCCATGTTACGTTTGTTCTGCACAAATGTGTGAAATGGACAAAAATCATTTTTGTCCGCGTGTAGATATTTTGATCTTTCACGAATTACAATGAAAAGACACACAAAACGGATGCATACAGTAAGTACACCGTAGACGTAACGGCCTGGCGCTGTAAAAATAGTGCTTGCATGAATTGACACCTGAACCCTACAGCACCCACAAAAACGATTTTTAATGTTTAAATATGGACTAAGTAGCGAATAAAACGGATTGTCATCGTGAACATACCACACGAGCACCAGATAGAACGAAATTATATATTAAAGTGTCTGCAGGCTACTTATTCCCTATTATAGTATTTTGTGAAATCGTCTGTGTTTGAATATAATTGTTTTATTTTCAAATATAAAAAAAATACAAAGTCACCTTTCATTACCGCGAAAAACGAAATTGAAGATTTTGCTTAGAAATGATAATGAAAATAACTTTTTTAAATGTTTTATTAGATTATGTTCATACCTTGGTGTTTGCATGTTTTTTTTAATAATTTAATTGATTATATATAGGTATATAAAACAACTATTTGTCATATTTGAAATAAGAGATGTAAATCGTGAAAAATTAATTAGTGATATCGATATGAAATTTGTTTCTCAAATTAACTCCCTTGCATAAGTTTCATTTAAATCAACAGAATTACAGACCACGTGTATGAGTTCATGTTTATTTAATTAAAATGATGTAAAATGGATTAGGAACAACGATTTCAAATAATTCCGGACTTTCTTTTCATGTCATAATTATTTTGTAATTTTATAAATGTAGAAAGCCTAAAAAACATATATTGGTCAAAATGGCGGAAAAATACCACGCCGTCATCCCAATAAAATTAAAAGGAGGTAACTGATAATAATTTTTTTATCGTTTACTAACTTATTTGACACAGATTATCATGACGACGTTCTGGACCAATTAAATTCAATTTCAGTAAATGTCAGCGAACAGAAAGGTAAGAGAACGACCTAAGAAAAGAACTACACGTTCCATCACCATTTGAAGGCAACAAATCCATTGCAGATACTTGAGACTAAAGATGGTTCCAGTAATTTAGTCTTTAGGACGCAGGGGACAGTTTTCTCTGTCTGTCCCCTTCTCTTACTTATTAATAAGAAGGTATCTGTATATCTGTATATCGAAGTTCATTTTCATATTTGATGAATGAAACAAATACGATTGTTTTGCTCTCTCTCTCTCTAATTCCGTGTCATTCTGTAAACATTTACATACATTTGTTGTTTGGATTGAGGTTAATAGTCCGGTCTGGTTACTGTAACTTGTGTACGTATCACTGTATCTTTTCATGTAGGATATCAGTCAAATAATGGCAGCCTCCAGTTAACAGACAAGTCGGTTATTGCAGAATTGTATATCCCAATCAACAGGCAAAGCCCAAATTTGTTCCAGAGTTTGCACAAATGGTATTAATGTTGCTCAGAAATAGGGTACAACCCAACATTTTTTTGACATTTTATTTAATCAAAATTTCAATTTTAAAGCCAAAAATAACTCTTCTAATCAGCTTTTATTGCTTGATTTTACTTGTTATGGAATATTTTAATTGCACATTTTGCTAAAAAATAAGTTTTGTTTGGAGATATAAATATTGAATATGGAATTGCAAAAAATTTAACAAAAGCACGGTCCGCCGTCGGTCAATTTTGCCAATGTAAGTGTCCCCTGCACCCTGTAAATCTAGAAAAAAACTTAAAACTATGAAAATTGCAAATCCAAATACTAGGTCATTTCTTTGCTCTAAACTGCTAAATATACAATATATACATGGCACAGGTCTATCAAAATACATAAGTGTTGCACTTATGTCAAGACAGTAAACTCTTTAAGAAACTTGCAAAATTTTACCAAATATTGAAATAAACTCTTTATATCTATAGAAAAAATTTCTTTACTGCAGCCTTTTTCAGAATTAAAATCATTATGCTGCTTAATTTCCATATTTTTGTGTAGGTCTCCGTTCCGAAAGTTTCTTATCTGTTGCATATTGACATTATATCCCTCGTGCGCTGATTTTGCATTATATTTTACTCATCTCATAGTCACCTTTGACCATATTGATAATTTGACCATTTGCATCACTCGTAATATTTTAAACTATCAACATGTTTCATGTGTATGTAAAGAAGGGGGAGTTAAAAGGAGGATATAATTATGGTGGGAGGAGGTAAGCTATGGTTGTGAAACACATACAGGGCTCACTGGTGCTAAAGTATTATCAGCATTTGGACATTGGAATGCCTTGTAACTTATAAAAAGATGAGATGGTTCAAATTTTAATGTCCATTTCAACGTGCAGCAAGTACCTTATGTATCAGAAAAAGTATACAAGTAGTTAAGTAGTAGCGGCAAGAACATTCACACGACATGCTTTGGCATGTCATAGTAGAAATGAACAAACTACATGAATATCAGTCAAGTTATCTTCTTCTAATTCCTTTAAAAGTTCAAAATAATTGTTATGGGCTTCCTGTTTTTCAGATGTGGAGATGTCAGCAGGGATAAATGAGTTATATGGAAACTAGCAACAGAACAAAAATGACCATGTGATATCGGATACAGTTAAAATACGTATTATTTGATGTAACAAAGGGGATAACAGGACACATCTACATGGCTGAAAATTACGGTCACATGCCACAATCTGCCACGGAACTTCACAGGAAAAACATATACAAGGCAAAGGACAAACATAAACAACGATAGGAACTCGGGACAGCCGGACTTGGTACCGGCACTAGCAAAAGCCAGCGGTAGGGTTAAAATGGTTTCTGGGTATCCAAACCTACCCTTCATCTGTCTCGTTTCCCTATAGTATACTAAAACATACGAATAAAACCCAAAACAGGTAAACTCCTAACTCCATGATCACAATCTTGAAAGGAGAGAAAACTAAAATGTATAATACGTTATTTTGAAAGATGGGTCAAGGGGTCCTCGCCACTAAACTGCCGACTAGCCATAGGAGCCTAGTCTGCTGGTAAAACACCGTCGCACTACGAAAGAAACATCAAATTAAAACTTCCCGAAGGGCTTTTTCAAGAATCATCATATATTTAAGTAGACATCGACAGTATCAGTAAGAGGCCAGTATGTTTGTAAATTTTTCAGGTCACTAGATCTCAAAGCTAATTTTACGGATGGAAGCAGAGTATCTTATAGATCCCCTATTACGTAAAGAATATAGGTCACGTCCCAGCATTCTTAATCTTTAATCAGTTTTTTGCATTTTTAACAACATTTCCGTAAATACGAGATTTTGAAATGGCCATAGTTATAAAATGTTTGCGAGTAACGCCATATTTAGATATTAAATGTTCATATCTATAATAAAACTTCTTAAAAGTATTCAACAACTTATGAAATCTGAAACCCTGTTGTAAAAGTTTGGCTGTGATAGTAGGGTTACGTTCATTAAAATCGTCATAAGTAGAACAAACGCGTGCGAATCGTACTAGATGAGAAATATACACCACGTAGGATTGAGCTAGAGGAATGTCGCCGTCCAGGAAAGGGAAATTGTTAATAGTGAAATCAAAATCATCCCTTTTATCATATATATTAGTTTTTATTGTACCAGAGAAAGAGTCCAGTTTACATTTATTTACCAGCTGGACTCCACATTTCTCTTTTGTAGGTTTATTTATCATGTTTTATCAACTAGTCTCATTTGAATAAAAGTATTGTCAAGAAATAACCAAAATATTGTGCTAATTTCCATGTTCCGAGCATGTTTTGAACAGTTGTCCAAGTATTCAGAACTACAGCGCTGGAACAGTAAAATATAACCAATCACATCATTATACAATACACCATGCACCATCACACCAAACACCATTTCACCATATAACATACACTCTTTTTGTACTGCAACGAATCTCAGTTTATGACCAACATCAGCAAAGACCCATCTAAACAGCATTAAATTGAAAAGTTGAACAACACTTTCCGATATTTGGATGATATTTTAACTTTAAATAATGACGACTTCAATACGTATTATAAGGACATCTACCCTAAAGAACTTACTTTGAATAAAGGCAATTCTGATAATCATCATTGTCTGTTCTTAGACATCAATTTTGATATAACGAATACTAAATTAGATACTAAAATTTATGATAAAAGGGATGATTTTTCTTTTCCCATAGTTAATTATCCATTTCTGGATGGCGATGTTCAATTTGCCATCATATGGTATTTACATATCTCAACTTGTTCGATTTGCTCGAGTATGTAATAACGTTTGCGATTTTAATGAACGGAATCTTTTCATAACTGAAAAACTATTACATCAGGGTTTTCATTATCACAAACTAGTTAAAACCTTCACTAAATTTTATCATCGATATAAAGACTTAGTTCATAAATACAATGCAACCTGTAAACATCTAATCAAGGCTGGTATTTCACATCCTTTATTTTACGGTAATGTTTTACATAAGAGTAAAAAATACTTAAACTCGCCTAACAAACTTATAAAACCTTTAAATCGTGTAATTCATAAGAGTTATAATTACGGTATTGTCGTCAAGTCATTACGTATAGCCTTCTTTGGTATTAACATTGATTTTTTGATAGGGTCTTTGCATTTTAACTAAATACATTCTAAATTTCTAAAATCTGTATTGCATGGACACGGGTTATGTATTCCGGTATATGCATGAAATCATTATACTAAACTCCTCACAGGAAGGGATCTGGGTGGAAGCTGTATACTGAGGGTACATAACTTACTTTGTCAGTTGGTAATGGGTCTGGAGCTGGCATGTCAATTAACTGCTAGTAGTCTCTTGTGATTTCATGTTTATGTCCGTATATTTAGTTCTTTCAGTTTCATTTTTCACAATTGACTCAGTCCTGTTGCCAACTGAATTTTACTGTTGTTACAATTGTTTTTTGCTTTATCACATGGCTGTAGGGGGAAGGTTTGGGCCCAATAAAACTAGTTTAACCCCGCCGCAACAGGTTTGCGCCTGTCCTAAGTCAGGAAATTTATTAAGCCTTTGTGTGTCTTGTCTTTTTCTAGTTAGTTTACTTTATGTCTATAGGAGTCTAGGATGATGTTTATTTCGCTGAACTTGATAACTCTTTATTCAGGGGCCGAATCCGACCTGCCGTTTGGTGTGGGGTTTTCTCACCGTTCATTGAAGATCTTATGGTGGCTTTGAGTTGTTATTACTCCCCTTTGGATCGTTGTCTCTTTGACACATTCCCTTCTTTTACTATTACACCATACACCATTACACCTTATTCCTTACACTATATACCATGCAACATATACCATGCACCATGCACTTTACACCTTACACCGTAAATGGTGTACAAACAATGAAATGCAACAAAAGACTTTTATCGATTTTGCAGAACAAAATGAAGATTTTCGAGAAAAAGATGTTTAGGCGAGGATTTGTTTACTCGATCATTTCAATATTTATGTCTTAGACGTTATATTTAACCGATCGATTGCGTCACTTTGTTTACATTTACCTGTAGTATCGTAAGGTGTTTCTCTGCTATAATAAATGTAAGACCTATGCATGTAATTAGTCATTAGTCATAAATTAACAATGAACATGCATGACAATATATGGTTAATATGAATGTAAATAAAGAATACGATATTGGTTAAAATAAAAGTAATTAAGTAGTCAATTTCAATGCCATGTGTTAATGTTTTTTACATCAAATGTTCTCTTCTTGTTCATATAATCATAATTTTAAGACTAAGCAACAATCGCCCCACTTCCGTAGTAAACGTTGTTAGAAACTAAATCTCACGACGTTAACAAACATGAATTGGAAGTTACAGGACTGTGGGAGTAAAGAAGTATGGCCATTAAGCCGTGGATTTTGTTCATATTTTGGGCCATTTTCCAAATATGCTCAAATGTTGTCCAAAATCGTGTAAGGTAGTCTCCGGTTCATGTACTTCCCAGTACTAAACTTAATATATGCTACACTTTTATGTTTTCTGACATATTTACAGCCAAATATGGTTGTGAATAGCCTTTTGTGTTCATTTTAGTCATTTTAGAGTGTGTGAGAAGATGCTACTTCACGAAAGACATCGAGAACCAAAATGATTTTTGTTGTAGCGACTGTATAAACATGTGCCCTACCAATTGGCAATTAGTTGAGTTTGGGTCAGGAGGTCCTATAAAACGAATTTAAATAAAAACCTTCAAACTTTGTCGAAATCTGTCAAAATTGCATTCAAGTGGCAAGTTTAGTGGTATAAACTTTTATCTAAAGGTAAGTAAATGTATATAAATTGGATTTTTTTACCATAGTGTATATGACAGATCGATGAGCTGTTAAACAAATTTGGAGAAGATTAAAAGCATTTGCGAAATTGGTATGCTGAATGAAATAAATTCACGGCATAGTGGCCATACCTCTCAAGAAGTTTGTATCTATGTTCACGTGCTCATGTTTAGTTCAGTGTTTTTTTTTCTTATACGATGTATAAATTAATCATTGGACACATGAATATAGAGATACAAATATTTACATTAAAAAGTAACTTAAAAACATTTAACGAAGAAAACAAAAAACAAAAGTTCTGGACGAGTTTCGATCCTTGATTTATAATATACGATGTATTTGAATTTAATTTACCTTTGTGTAAACGACTGAGCTACCTGGGTAACGCATTCATAATTAAATTTAAACTATATAAATCTAATCATAGCGCCGGTAAAAGTCAATCTGATTTCTTTTCACAGAAAAGTTAAATTTTGAAGCACCTCGAAAACCAAAATGAAATTTGTTTGTACATACTTTGCTTTTGAAGACCTGTGTAAAAAAAAAACTTTGGTTTTAATTGGTTCTGTAGGTCCTTCTGGAGGATTCCCATTTCAAAGGTCGGTAAATTGACTTAAAAATGCAAAAAAAATGCATTTTCAGCCTTTTTCAAAGACTTAAACCAGAGGCTCCCAGGAGCCTGTATCGCTCACCTGGATTTCAGTTGCCACAATCAAAGTAACATTGTAAGTTATACAGGTGATCTTCAGTCACTCAAACTTCCGTAGCTCGAACACCACCAATATCTTGAAATGTATTTAAAAACTGATCATGTTTTACTATATTTTTTTGTTGGGCTTTTTTGACAAAAAAACGTTCTTGCTAAGGACCACTTTCGACATCAGGCATGAATTTGAGATGTCATTTTGTAAATGGCGGTCAACGAACAATTTTCAACATCATTTTTGAAGTCGCAACATCAATATCTATTTTGAAACTAAATTTCACTGAAATAGGACAATGTTGTTATGAATTTTCCCGCCTTTTTTGACAGCCATTTTGAAAATGGCTGTCAGCAAACAATTTTCAACATCAGTTTTGAAGTTGCAACATCAATACCTATTTGGAAACCAATTCTAATCGGACAACATTGAATTTCCCCGCCTTTTTTGCAGCCATTTGAAAATGGCAGTCAACAAACAATTTCAACACCGGCTTTGAAGTAGTGACATCAATATCCACTTTGATACCAAATTTAATTGAAATCAGAATAATGTTGAATTTTCCCGCCTTTTTGGTGTCCATTTTGAATATGGCGGTCAACGAACAATTTTCAACACTGGTTTTGAAGTCGCAACATCAATATCTATTTGGAAACCAAATTTCATTGAAATCGGATATTGTTGAATTTTCTCGCCTATTTTGGCGGCCATTTTGAAAATGGCGGTCAACGAACTATTTTCAACACCAGTTTTGAAGTGGCCACAGCATGGCAAACATGCAAACATTTCACCATTTTACACTTAACCTTTATCTTCTATAGTTTTGGAAATAAAAGACGAAAAATACGAAAATTTTAAAAATTTGGCGAAAAAAGGGCAATAACTCCTACAAGGGTATATGGATTTTTTTCCATTTCAGGGGGGGGGGGGGTTAGATCTTGATACGTTGAATAATTTCCAATTTAGACTTGACCTCCATCTGTTACACTTTTTGGAATAAAAAAATACGAATGCAAAAATTTTGAAAATTTTACTGAAAAGGGCTCTAACTCCGAGATGGGTTTCAGATTTTCTGTTTAAAATTACTTTCCCAGCATCGTACCTTATTATTTTAACATCTTATCAAAGCCCAGTATTTTGTTTTTGTGAATATACAAAATTTCATAATTTTATGACAACTTTAGAAAATGACCCTGGTAGTAAACAAAATCCTCGCTATATGCGTCCTACCTCTTTGTCTAGGTCTTATTTTTCAGTCTCAACTTCATGTTTTTCACAAAGCTTGTTATTTACAATCGTGTAAATTAAAACAAAACTCGAGGGTGATACAGTTTTTTGCTTTTCGTATTTTATTTTACGTGTTGCTTCGATTCGTGGAAACTGATGAAACTTCCCTCCATTAAATGACATTTTTTTTCTCATTTATTAATTAAGTATCCCCTCTATATCATTCGATTATCCAGGGTGCATTCACAGATAAATGAAGGCGGTAACGGCTTATGTGTTATAATCGAACATAGTTCATAACTTTTTTTTTCGTACATCAAACACGATCTTTATTATTTCACGTACAATGCACATTGTACACGAGAATTTCGATAGTCCGTACACCGAACACAACCTATTTCATTTTTTTCTACGTCATACAACGATCCCTCCTTTAAAACCCTTATTAAGCATATCAAATATGATAAAGAATTTGAGTACAAGATGGTATTTACACCATACCCCATAGTATCGAAATCCCTGTTGTCGAATACCGTCTTCAAACGTATGAATAAATATGGATTGAGATTATTTATACTCCGGTCTGGTTCCTGGAACTTGTGTACGTATCACTGTATCTTCGCTAGCCAAGGGTTACGGTTTGCTCCTCTAGTCTTCACCCTTGACAGATCAAGCTGGATTTCTGAAGCCTCAGTTTTACATTTTTGATTGTTGCAGTTAATCATCACTGCAGCCAATCAAACAGCTTACAATCAGATTTTAAATATATATCATAACAATAAAACTTAAAATATGGTGTTTAATGAAGAGGAGAGGAGCGGATCGTAACCCTTGGCTAGCGACGATGGTATCACTGTATCTTTTGCTTCGGATACCAGTCAAATAATGGAAGCCTCCAGTTAACAGACACTTCTCAGAATCATCGTGGTCGTTAGCTGATTCTAAAATGTTTTTTAATAGTATTTTATATCCAAATCGACATTCAAAGCACAGATTTGTCCCTGCGTTTACACAAGTGGTCTTGGTGCTGCTCAGAAATAGGGTGCCGTCCACTGTTTTTGGACGTTCAACTTGTAAGCCCAAAACAACTCTACAAATCAGCTTTGATTGCTTGATTTTACTTGTTATGAGATTGCACATTTTGCTAAAAAGAAGTTTTGTTTGGAGATATAAATATTGGATATAGAATTACAGAATTTAGAAAAACACGGTCCTTCGTCGGACAATTTTGTCAATTTAAGTGTACCCTGCATCCTTTATAGAGGTAAATGTATACCCTACATATATAATGTATTGTAGCGAATGACGAAATGCAACACGGACAAGTAAAAAGAATGAGTAACGGAGATAGAACACACTAGAACCGACAAAAACGTAAACTCAACGTACATTCACCATTTTTTGCTGTATATGTCTGTTTCAATTTTGAGTATATTCAAATTTTTTATCGAACAAAGCGGAAATGACCGTACATATACCGAATTTGCCGGATCAGAACAAAAGACACATATATATAAATGGAGACGAACGAATATTATTTTTTCAAAAACGTTCTGCGTCCGTTTGAGTTATACGGTGTAGTGTAAGAGAGGCTTTAGCGTTTGACTTTGAACCGTCTTCCGACCGAACGGAAAGAAAATGATATGAAAGAAAACCTACAAAAGTAAACAATAATCTACGGAACTTTTACAAATATCAAATTTCACATGTCTTACATTCAAATATATACTGTCTAGCTTTCCAGAATGCAATTAATATAAACAGCCCAAATACATAGTGATCATAAATAACAAAGTAAACCTCTTTGTTTCAAGAATTCAAAGATGTAGAACAGTTGAATAATTTTATAAAATCGGTACCAGATGTTGTGCATCAACCTGTTTAACAACGAACATGTTACCTGCATTGTGTTGAAATTACCCTCTAATCAGTCAAAGATTGAAGGAAGATACTCTCTAATTTCATGGAATTTTTAAACTTTAGAATAGTTTTGAATTATATTTTTTGGCCAGCAACCAATTTCTGCACGACTTCGAGATTGTCCCTAACAACACACAAGCCGACACGCAGGTAATAAAAACAAAAGTGTTACTCAAATTATGCTGGAAGTATTTTTTATTTAACATAATGGTGATCAACAATGATAAACAGCTGACAGGGCACTAATCATGCTAATGAAGCATTTGAACATTGTATGATGATAAGTAATATTGGTCAGTTGATGAAATGTTTTGAATCTGTGATAAGGGTTCTAAAGTTTACATGACATAAATAATGTCATACATAACTACCTTGGACTGAACAAAGATTCCACAGTTTTTCAGAGCAGTTTCTGTATTCATAAGAAAAACCTGCAGGTCCTTTTGCTCGACGCCTCACTAAGGCCAGACACTTAGATTCTGGAAAAAAAGTGTACAGGGTTACTTAAATCATAGAAATAAATATCAATTATTTACAATCTAAGTAATGTAAAACTTATACAATGCCACCTTATTCTGACACATATTATGGCAAGCGAAGTTAACCAAAATGCAGAGAAACCCGGTTTTGGTTAGCAAAAGCGGGTTTTGCTGTCTGTAAAGCTAGGTTTCCTGGACTAAACTCGACTTAAGTACAGCAAATGTGAGTTTCTTCTCAGAAATTCATACAAAGCTCAGCATCCAATGGGTTTCTGAAGCTAAACCTAAGTTCCCTCAAGCAAATGTAGGTTTTCCTCACCGAAACCGGGTTTTTCTCTTCTGAATCCTTGTTTTGCCGAGGAAACCCAAGTTTCCTGCACTAACCTGTACTTAGCTGTTGCAAATGGTAGTTTTTCTTTATAATTTCATACAACATGTAGAAGGCTGAGGATATAATGAATTTCTGAAGCTAAACCGAAGTTTCCTCTTGCAAATGTGGGTTTTAGACGACAATTTAATTTTCCCATAGGAAATTCATAATAGGCAGATTACTGATTTTGATTGGTCCATTATCCTAACTGAAAAAGTGAGCTTAATTTTCATTGGTTTCATTGGAATAATTTTCCTTCTCCTCTTTTATGTTAGATGTTTTGAATAAATTATCTTGCAAATAATTATAAATTAACCTCGAAACTTTTATTATTACATTGCCTAGAGTTGAATAAAGTTTACAGTTTTTTATTTCACATCTTGCCGTGTTGGGGGGTCGTTGTATTTGCCGTGTTTCTTACAAACCGAAAACGGTATCGTGCAAGCCAAATTCTAATTATTCCATATGCATTCCTCGCTTTTCTAATACGTAGTGCATGGTACCCGCTGTGCGACCTTAAGGATATCTGGTTTAATTTTCGTTCGGCGTTCATGAAGCACGGATTAATAACATTGACAGCAGATGTCTAGATATCACCAAAAAAGGTATAAGTATCCATTCGCGGATCCAGAAGGAGGTCCTTGGGGTTGGAACCTCCTTATACTAAAACAAAAATATGTTTTGTGCAGAATTTGTACCTTTATGTCTCGGTAGTTGTCATAATGATATGAATACAGGCTCAACATGGTTAAAATCATTCCGTTCGAAGCATTTACCCTTGCAAGGGTGGGGGGGGGGGGGGCC
>MJUU01021248.1:58247-71913 GCA_002080025.1 Modiolus philippinarum | reverse complement strand
ATGTCTACTGAAATACATGACGATTCTTTACCAAACCCATTGGGAGTTTTGAATTTGATTTTCCTTCCGTAGTGCGACAGTGTTTTACCAGCAGACTAGGCTCCTTGAGCTAGCCGGCAGTTCAGCGGTGAGCACTCTTTGACCCATCTTTCAAAATTACGTTCTGTCCCCCCATTTTTCTTTTCTAGATTGTGGTCATGGAGTTAGTAGTCTACCTGTATGGGTTTTATTCGTATGTTTATTATACGATAGGGAAACGGGACGGAGAAAGGGGAGGTTTGGGTACCCATAAACCGGTTTAACCCTGCCGCTGGCTTTTGCTAGTGCCGGTACCAAGTCCGGCTGTCCCGAGTTCCTATCGTTGTTTATGTTTGTCTTTTGTATTTTCATTGTGGGTTTTTTTCTTGTGCAGTTCCTATTTACTTTCTGACATGTGGCTATGTTTTTCGGCCATTGTAGGTGTTTCCTGTTATCTTTTTTATTCCATTTTAATTCTCAATGATTTTGGTAGTGCTCATCAAGGCAATTAATTTGATCAAATGTAGGTCATGGATCCCTAATTTTAGTGAATCTAGTAGTACTAACCAAGGTGCATATACTGATGTAATAATATTGAAATATTACAAGTGGTTACCAAAATATAGACCCAAACGCAAAACCTAACATCGGGACGTGCGGACGTACGTAGTTTAGTTTAAACGTAGTTTATTTGTAAATAATTTTACAAAAGGGATTGGACACAAGTTATCACAACTTAGATCGTCCTCTCCCAAATACAGAAATAACATTAACAATATGTAATTTGAATGGCATACACAACGTACGTACGGACGTACGGACAAGGATAATCTATATGCCCCTTCCACTTCGTGGCGGGGCATAAAAAGAAGTGTTCTTAAAGCCGCTGTCATCCGTATTGAATATCAAGTTATTTGTAGGTTGGTCATTACATTATGATTATTATCATATAATTTCACTATTTCATCGTGATTTGATTCAAATATTTATCATCCTTACACTTCAAATACTATCAACACTTTGTATTGATTTCAGTAGTAAACACGTAGTTTTATACCTTTTGGTTTAAGGTAGTTCGAGCCTAATAAAAATATCAGACAGATTTTTAGCTCACCTGGCCTTAAAGGCCATGTGAGCTATTGCCATCACTTGGCGTCCGTCGTCCGTCCGTCCGTCGTAAACTTTTTCAAAAATCTTCTCCTCTAAAACCACTAAGCTAATTTTAACCAAACTTGGTCTGAATCATAACCAGGGTATCTAGACTCAAAATTATGTTCGATTAGTCCGAGGACCAAACAACATGGCTGCCGTTACTAAAAATAGCACATAGGGGTAAATTGCCGTTTTTGGCAAATAACTCGAAAACCGGAACAGATATCAAAAATCTGACATGTGGTAAAAGTGATCAGCATGGCAAGATCTATCCACCCTGTGATTTTCAAGAAAATTTGATTTCGTGTTTTGGAGTTATTGCCCTTTTTCCGGAAATTTTTCAAAATTTGAATATTTTTTATTTTTTATCAAAGAAACTATAGCTGATAGAGGTAAGCTTTAAATTGCAAAAATGTCCAGCATATCAAGATCTACCCACCCTGAAATTTTGGAGAAAATCCAAAAACTCTTGTAGGAGTTATTGCCATTTTCACAGAATTTTCAAAATGTTCATATCATTCGTCTTTTATTTCCAAAACTATAGAAGATGAAGGTTAAGTGTAAATTGATGAAATGTTTGCCATGCTGTGCTGACTACAAAAGTGGTGTTGAAAATCGTTCTTTGACCGCCATTTTCAAAATGGCCGCCCAAAAAGGTGGGAAAATTAAACATTGTTCAATTTCAATAAAATTTAATTCCCAAATAGCTATTGATATTGCGACTTCAAAACCAGTGTTGAAAATTGTTTTTTGACCGCCGTTTTCAAAATGGCCGCCAAGAAAGGCAGGAAAAAACCAACGTTGTCTGATTTCAATGAAAATTGGTTTCCAAATAGGTATTGATGTCACAACTTCGAAACCAATGTTAAAAATTGTTCGTCAAACGCCATTTTCAAAATGGCCATCAAAAAAGGCGGGAAAAGTCAACATTGTCCAATTTCAATGAAGTTTGGTTTCCAAATAGATATTGGTGTTGTGGCTTCAAAACTGATGTTGGAAATTGTCATTGCCCGCAAATTTACAAAATGATATTTTGACTTCAAAATTGATGTCGAAAGTGGTCCTTAGCAAGATTTTTTTGTCAAAAAAGCCAAACAAAGAAATATAGTAAAACATGATCAGACTTTTAAATACAGTTCAAGATATTGGTGGTGTTCCAGCTACCAAAGTTTGAGAGACTGAAATTCAACTGTATAACTTACAATGTAAGCTTGATTGACGTATTGTGCTTCATAGTTTTCTTCACAATATAAGAAATATGTTAAAACTAGATTATAAAGGGGAACCCCTGCCAAAATTTTTTTATGGAAAGAGGGACTTGGAATGTTATGCATTATCTGAATTATAAGGGGAACGCCTGCCCAAATTTTTTTTTGAATGATGGTCTGAAATGGGTTGTAATGGATAGTGGGGCTTTAAATTACCATGGAAACTGCAGAATCTACTTGCCAAATTGGAACCATACTTGGTGACAACTGTACATAGTCGGTACCTATCGAAGAATGTGTCTGGTAAGTCTGCATGTATCCCAAGATGGCCGCCAGCGGGGGACATAGTTTAACATTGCACCCTATGGGAAAAACCCATCAAAGACATTCCTCTCTGAAACTACTTTGTCAGTTGGAGTCAAACTTTTTCACAATAAGCCTTTAATGGTCTTCTTAAAAAAATTATGTCTGACAATTCTGCACCTCATCAAACATGTCAAAGATGGTCGCCAGCGGGGACCATTGTTTAACTTTGGACCCTATGGGGAAAACACGTTCAAAGATTTTCTACTTTGAAACTTCTACAAAATGAGACACTTTAACATTGGGTTAATTTAGGCTGCAGTTTATGCCAATCATGGCCCAGGTGAGCTTTACAGGCTCTTGAGAGCCTCTAATTTTTATTGTAAGATATTTTGCAGTTCTTAGCCCATTTGTTCAAAAAATAAAATAAAAATGATATGTCACCGATCATCTTTTCCTGTAATCAGGCTTTGAAAATTAGGCCAAATTCAGTATTTTTCAGCAATATTTACAAAGAATATATAGGTACCTGTGAGAACATGCTTATTGTTTAGCTTTCATATGAAATAAACATCAGATAGATTTTTTTTACATTTTTTTGACATTTCAGAGGTATACATTTTAGCTTTAAGTTGAGATAATAAAATCTATATGTCACCGTTTGATTAAGAGAAATATTTTATATAGTTTACGAAACAGACAATATTTATGGTGAAAGGGGGCTTATTGGCGGGAAAGTGCGTGTCAATCTATTATGACGTCACAATAAAAGGCCAAATAAGGAATATTCCGGCTTGAAAATCCAGTCAATTCCACATCCGACTTGTGTTTCGAAAATGCGCCGATCGAATGCGCCGTGTATTACCGTCGATCTACCTTAAGTAAATTATTTTTTTATTTATTAACTTAAAGCTAGTGAAATTACTTTACAATGTTATTAAAGACTGGGCCAAGAAAAAGTGGTCAATATTTTTACGCATCAGAAAAAATACCAATAAGATAAGCAAACAATATGTATTTTCCTCCTCTTTCCCTTGTAGGCATCTCCTTTTTTATCGTTGTTCACCCTTTCCAGAGAACTATGTTAGATCCCTTTATCAGAAAAGTAGAAAAGCGAAATTTAAACGGGAACTCTGAATTTATGTCCTTGTAAAAAGTAGAAAAGCAAAATTCAAACAGGAACTCTGAATTTATATCCTTGTACAAGTTATTGCTATTTTTGTTAATAAAATTGTAAGAGTAATTACTTATACAATCCAAATCATACAGGTTATAACTTGTATGATGCCATCATACAAGTAATTACCTGTACAATATTTTCATACAAGTTATAACTTGTACAAAATAATAACATTTACACGACATATATAATACATATATAAACGTGTACACTAAATATGATATTATAAGAGGAATAACATATATTTGAACAACAAAGTTCCCTGGCTAGAGCTCACGATTTAAGGTTAAAAATTATTGAACAAATGACTTTGCTATCTAGACCACAATTATGAGACATGCATCCGCTTGTGTCAATAGATCAGCAAAATAATAAGACAGATAACAGAATAACAAGGAGCAATATTGGTCCAGGCATAATTTCCAAATCATTCAGACAGTTGGCTATGATATAAAGGATTCCTTGGCTCTCTGAAATCTTGTTGTTTAAAATTAGTAAATAATAATACAGAAATAACATTTGTTTACATTACTATTGACATCACCTTTGTTTTCTCTTTTGCTTGACAAAGGTAAGGAACGAAAAATATTGTGATAAAATGAATTTAGACAGCAAACGAGAGTGGCTGACTGATTTTAATAATCAATTAACTTTCTTACCTTTTTGTATTACGGCACATTTTATGTATATTTCGAACATTAGAAGGTATAAAACACAACCGAACGAACACATGATATTTTGTGCTTTGAAATAAATTGAATCAGAAAAGTAAAACAAAGCGGAAGTTTTAGAATTTAAATAATATTTGGAAGTTTAATATGCATGTATGATTAGTGTTTGAAGCTATGAGTTTTTAAACACGACTATATATTATTCGGAAATACATGACATCGAACTGAATATGAAATTTGTGCATATCGTTTATTATAACCTTTTGCAACGAAAAATCGCAACAAATTAGCGTTCCTTGATTTATCACTTCTCATTGCATATGAATAACTAAGGCCATTGCTGTTGAAAAAAACGCAAAGTACATTTTAAATTAATTGATCCAAAAATTTCAAAACCTAGAGTTGTGTACGGTTGTGTACGGATAGAATTTGATTTTCGGGCTTAAATTTGCACAAAGGCAAAAGGATTAAGCATGAATAGATATACCAGGTTCACCAAATAAAGTGAATATATGAAATAATATGATAAGTATCTCTTACGCACAAGATATTATCGAACGAGATAATCTTTCGACAAGCAATTATACTTTGAAAAATGCACTATGATATTGTTTTGATGAAAAGACTAAGTATTGTGTCAATACAAATCAAATTTAAGGATTCAAAATAGTTACACCATATCAGGAAAGATATTTGCTAAAAGTTGTAAAAATGCAAATGGTAAGAGAAATAGATTATTTAACATTAAAGATGATTCAAATCAGTTTTGTACAATAGTAAACATTTTGTATTTTGATAATGTTATTGTAAATAATTTTAATGCTTTTTTGCGATGAAATACCAGGAAGCATAGTAATGTGGGATTTTATTTTAGATATAATCGCTTGTCGAAAGATTAATCTCATGTGCGTAGGAGATATTCCTTAGGGAGAGAACAAAAAACGTATTATTCAGTTTAATTTGTGTAGCTATTCAACTTCATCATGCTTCATCCTTTAGCCGTTGTGTTGACTTAACACCCCGATGAAACTGTACACCGTGCAATCAGGGTAGCGACTAACTGTACGCAGGGTAGTGCAAAACAAACCAAAAATAGGCATGCAGACGAAAAGTAACTTCATTATTATATAGAATTTGTATCCTGGGTAATTGTAAATGATAACTACAATATTAACCTTTATTTGTCTCAAATATGTAAGCGTTTATATTTTTAATAAAGTCACAATAACCAAAGAGTTAGTGTACACCAAAAAATCAGGGTAGGACTAAGCGTACAGTTGGTATCGACTAAGCAGTACGAAGGGTAGGGCTTATTAATTATTTATTGAATCATTGACATTTTCTTCAAACAGCAGAAACTATAAATACATAAGTAAAAATTTACTGTTTTTTACTTAATATTATTTATGTATTTGATGTGTTCACCATGTTTTTCAACAGACAATCGGGATTCCCGTGGGAACTAACTGCGCGCCACTTTTAGCTGATATCTTTCTTTTCTCATAGGAAGCCACGTTTTTACAAGGTGCTAACACAGAAAAAAACAAACACATTCAGTCGAGTCCTTTGATGTCAGCTTCCGCTACATAGACGATTTACTTTCTCTCAATAATCCAAAATTCACGGAATATTTACACCAGATCTATCCATGTGAGCTTGGAATTAAAGAGACTACTGATACACCTTCTTCAGCTTCGTACTTGGATCTTTTGTTGACGAAAATGGACGTTTGAAATCTAAGCTTCATGACAAACGTGATGATTTAAACTTCACAATTGTTAAATTTTCCTCTGAGCAGCAATATACCTACAGTTTTGTACCTCTCCAGCTTTTGGAGTTACCATTTCAAAGTTGATTCGTTACTGTCGAGCATGTAGTTTATGTAATGATTTTTGAATAGAGCAAAAACACTGTCCCAAAGGCTGCTAAGTCAGGGATTTGTTCAGCCTTTGCTGCTTTCATCCCTTTGGAAATGCTATGGTCGTCATCATGACATCATTGACAGACATGACGTGTCTTACAACGGACATTTTCAGCTAGATTCCACGTCTTCACGGATTGGACATAACTGGTTTTGACTCAACCCTGGATTGACTAACTGATAGAGTACCGGGTGAATTTGGCAGAGCATAACATGCTTACCTTAATGTTACTCCCGGTTTTCATGGGAGTTCACGCTGAGTGCTTTAGTTCTTAATGTCGTCTTATTTATTTGCGTGCCTTGTGGCTGTCTCATGTCCTTGTTTTGTCTTTGTTTTTCTCTGTCACCGTTTTTGCCATGTCTTTCGGCTCTGAGTTTTGTGATCATGACTTCACTTCTTCCTTCGGTAATCTACTGCCGTTGTTTCATTTTTTCTCCAACAGACTAGTCAACAGAAATTGGTATATCCAAATACCAACCATAATTAATTTTAAAAACGTCAACCGGTGTATATATTCCTACGGTCAACCAAGTGGCGAAATTTTAACTGAACAGATGTCAAAGTTTACACCCCAAGTTTACTTTATAAAACGGATTTGTGGTCGTTAATAGTACACATTGTATACAACTGTAACCTTTCCCGTTTGATATGTATACACTGTGTAGTGTTTTTAAGGTATCGGAATGTAGGCTTGGGTTGTAAAGCTCGACTTTGATTCAGTGAAAGTTTTGCCACTTGGTTGACCTCTGCAATAAAGTACGCCTTCCGTATTTTGTTTATTATCGGTCGTCTCGATTTACAAGAACATCTACATAAATGTCGGTAAGTATAGTTGAATCGAAATGTTTATCTTAGACAAGATGTAATTTTAAATAATATCATAACATCAGTTTATAATCTATAATTTAATTTATAAAATTTAATGATTTAATTAATTATTTACTAGTAATTGATTAATTAATTATAAATTGTTTTATATTCCCTGGGCTGCAAGCAAAAAAAAGTATTTTTTATTAAATAGAAATATAGTATATAATTTTTTTCATATATTTTTAGAGTGCTGTGATTTGTTAAAAGGTAGTCACATGATTATGTATATTTCTAAGAGTTGTCAATAAAACGTGGAATTGACTTTACGTATTGACTTCGTGCTAAAAATAAACCAGCCAGTTTAACAATCATTTTAAATACAATTGGTAAAAGCTGAACTGACTTGTAATAAAGATGGATAATTTAAATTAAATTATTAAAAAAAAAATGTTTTCTTACATATGATTTGTTATTCTAGTCTATATTTATTTGATCCCACGTAATTTCAGTTAAAAAACTCTCAATTGAACAAAAGCAAACAATACAAAAATAAAGAACAATGTTGGCAAAAACTTTATTTTGAAATATTGATCTGCTGTTTTTAGGTTGTATAAGACAGGATGTGTCAATTTCTAGTTCCACTAATTAGAATTTTATGCATGGTTGTCAGATTCGTGTCGTTATTTTAAAATTTGTGAGGCAATTCATTTACATATGTATCTATAAAAGCTATAAAAATAACATCTGGGAAACAAGAAAAATAATAAAACAATTGTCATGATTGTAGCCTATTGATTTCGGTCAATGCAGTAATTTATTGACATGAGAAAAAGTATATTGACACTCGGACTTCGTCCATGGTCAATATCCATTTCTCATGTCAATAAATTTCTGCATTGACCTCATCAATAGGCTATAATTGTACAATATAGTATAATCTAGTTTTTCCTATTTTCTTATTCGACGTACCTTCTGTTTTTAAACTTTCGATTAATTTGAATAATGTCCAATTACAGCCGATTTTTTTTCTTGAAATATAACTCAGCATTACTATGGGCAATGGTAAGGTGGTCAATTATGCTGTGGAAAGATGCAAGCCGTGAGGACAGTACTTGTAGATATAAGTAGATGACAACTGACATGAAATTAATAATGCATAATAAGTAGAAAGTGGTTTCGGTTGGCAGCATTGATTTTAACAAACGAAATATCTGTAAACCATTGCAGCGAGTTCAGGAGTTAATGTGACTGTGCATAGATATATATTCAAGATATATATGTTTTGACAATTGGCATTCAAATGAAACTACAGTTCAAATGTCATACAAAGATTTACAATCAAGTATTGGAATATCAGCTGCGTTTCTCTTTTTGTACCGTCTCCAATTAAAATGCTTACTGTCACATATTTATATCCAGAAAAGGATTCTTCTATCCATGTCATATGATAATAATCCTTGTTAAATAATTAAAACATTGTATTAAATATGGTAATAATGAGATGACTGTGGTTTTGGTATTTTGTCCTTTATCTACAGACTTTCATTATTCCATTGACTCTGACGTTAGTTCAAGTAAACAAAACATCTCATAGCAATTGCATATCAACATTTCGAGGTTACATTCAGGGTGAATATGTACTCTTTGTAGGAAATAATACGCTAATTTGTTTTTAAACATAATCTAACCCTGCGGACAGTTAAAATCCTACCCTGCGTACAGTTCGACTTTCAGTTAGTCGCTACCTACTGTACGCCTAGTCCTACCCTAGTGAAATTGCAAACAGTAAAACTTTTGCAAATTATACAGTTATCAGCAACCAATACCACCTGAAATTGACACATAATATGGATTGGCACCTCCCAATCTCAAATAAATAATCGAAGAAAATCATAATGTCCTTCTAAAATGAAAAAATAATCAAGTTACTTTTCGTCTGCATGCCTTATTTAAGTTTGTTTTGCACTACCCTGCGTACAGTTAGTCGCTACCCTGATTGCACGGTGTATAGTTTCACCGGGGCTGTTTAAGCCCGAAAATCAAACGCTACCCGTACTCTAAATTTCGATTTCTTTATACGAGTACACTATTTATTAATTTCAAATGAACTTTGCATTATAACGCAAACCTTGCGTTATAACGCAAACATTTGCGAAAAAAACGCAAAAAAAAGTTTGTGTGGCGCTAATACGCTTCCGTAAAACGATTGTCTCCAACACATCTTCATTTGTACATTATAATTCTAAATTAGTGGAAGAAAACCCTACTTGAGTATCAAGTTAATACACGACCAAACCATTAAAAATAGAAAACTAAGAATTAGTTACTGAAACTTTATTTTTTAATTTACTTAAAATCAAATTAAGCAACTAAATGTGAATTACACTTACTTTATTTAGGTTTGGGTGCACTTATTGACAGCTGAATTGCCAGTGACTGTTCTTAATTTTCCCATATTAATACTAAATATCTCCAATTTACTGCTAAATGAAGTTTAAAATTGAGTTACCTTGGTAGGGAAAAACTCACTTGTAGTAACTGAAATTGAGTTTTTTTTTGTATTTTGTTTTTTTGGTTCACATGTGCAATAGGAATGGTTAAAAGGAATACAGTGACTTATTTAACCTGACATTTTCAATAAAAAACTGGAAAATTGGACATGTAATACCATTAAGCCGCCATAATCAAATCCAAATATCATGTACAAAGTAGTTTAAAAATTCCTTATCTTTTCAGTTTTGTTATCCCGTATATATTTGGAAAGTATGTCTTTTATGTTTTGAAACAGAAAATGGGGGGGGTGTTTGACAGAGGTGTCCATATCATGTTTTGGTTTTACATTACACATAAAAAGATGTTGAATAACAGTCATGCAGGTAGTCCTTTATAGAATTATAACCAATTTTAAGAAAAACTCTGCGTGTATATATGATCATGAAACAAAATTTGAACAAATTACTGGGACTTTAAAAATATGAAAAAGTTATGAAGGGCGTCAAGCCCTTCTACATGTAGACTGACTTTTTAGTGCCACATTGTTCACCACCATTGGCCTGGTTTTTCAGTCGTTTCGTACAGTAGTGTCTTGTATTTTGCAGCGACACTGTAGACTTTTATAGTGCAGAAATATAGGTACATAAAAAACTTTTTTTTAAGATACAACTTTTTCGATACATCAAGTACCTAATATACATAAATTTTGGAAGCTTTATCTTCATATTGCATTTTAACACCGATGGGATTGCCTGTAGGCTCAATCCAAAGCAAGTATATGCTTCGAATGTATGGTAGAAAAAATTCTTTATGGTATTTGATCAGAAATATTGTTTAGGAACAGGAACAGAGAGTGAAGGGCTGTCAAGGATAAAGGAATCAGTAGAAATTATTGAAATTTAGATATAACACCAATCAAAAGACAAGTTTGGTATAGACTAAAAATCGTTAATTTTGCGGTCTTTGAATTTTTTAATTCTTGAAAAAGTTTACTTGTAACCCTACGGAAAAAGTGAATACAAAATAAGGGTGGTTTCGGACCTGGAAGAAAAAAAAAGAATGAGGATGGTAAGAAACAATTTTTTCAACTCTTTCCCCTTTTATGAGGAAATTAGACAAAAAAGTTAGACAAATGTTATGATTCTCAAACATTGTTTAAAGACTTAAGGGCCAAATTTAGGATTTAATATTGGTCATTATGGCTTTTGGAGGTAGAAAGTGCCCAGTTTCACTCAAAAGAGTAATATCTTGCTCAGTAGCCACTTAAAGCTTTAATATACTTTTAGTTGCTCGCTTTTGCAAATAAATTTCATAAAGTTAAATGGAATTAAAATTCCATTTAACTTTATTTAGGAAGCATATTTGGAAAGGATCACAACACAAAAGACAGCATTCGCAGTTGCATCAGTGTATCGGTAATGTGAAAAGATACATGTTTATGTATTTATACTTATACAAAATGTATACATTTTGTTGATCAACTGGTTTATTTGTTTGCGTTGGTCTTACAAAAATATGGACCAAAACAAAAGTGCAGAAAAGCAGTCTGCAGATGAGGGGTTTTGGTAGGGGGCAAAGGATCTGAGGTATTTATTTCAGGGGTTCCCTGACTTCCCGATTACCCAGTGAAATTCTTTTTTATCTTTGACTTGTTGATTGATTGATTGTGATTGTATTTTGAGTGCTTTATGTCTCATGTATATGTACTTGTAGTGCTTAGGAGCTTTGTTAATAACAACCAAACTTCTTTTTGAAAATTTCTGTTTACCTTAAACGAGTTTTTTTAAGTTTTGTTTTCACAGGAAAACAACAAGATGTCTCTTCTTCTTTCCATCAATCACTCTTTACTGTACAGCGCAGCAAGGACTGGATCCCTGGAGTTTCTTCATGAAGATAAGCATATTGATCTTCGGTTAATAATTGTATGCTTCACTATTGCCTTGATAGCACACTATGGTTTCTTCATTATATATGGTGCTGTTTTAGATAATGTTTCCTCCGAATCCTTTTCATTTCAATACACACATTTTCTGAGCATCTAGTACTGTATATCCTTCTGTGAAATTGGTATTTTATTGATGTTTGGGTCATTAGTCTGTTCCTTTAGTGATACTTTGGAAGATGTCATACTACATTGCTCCAGTAGAGGTGACTTTCCATCATAAATAGATTATTCAAAACAACGGCAGTACAGTACCAAAGGAACAAGGGATATTATAATCACAAAAGCAAAGTCCATAGACATGGCAAAAACGGGAACACAGAAAAACAAAGACAAAATAAGGACGTGAGACAGCCACAAGGCACGGAAATAAAAAGATGACATTCAGAACTAGGACACTCATAATGTATATATTAAAAAGAAAGGAAATGCGGTTAATGTCAAGGAGACAACATCCCATCTCCAGGTTAAATGTATGAACCTCTATGAAAACCGAGAATGACATCAGGTGCTCCGGAAGGGCAAGCATGTCCTGCCTCGCTAACGATACCCGTCACAATTTCAGTCATGCATATATTGATTTGAAGGATTCAAACATTTACTCTTACCAGGTTACGTCTGTAAATGCCATTTTCCGTTTGTTTTAAATATAGAACTTTGATATTACTTCCGATTATCACTTTTTGTTTACACAAAGTTGGGACAAAATTTGACCATAGTGAACTTTATAACCTCATTATTGTTTAGAATATATAATCCTTATTAAATTTTTCCAAATTTTCTTGGGGAATCTTATTGTTATATTATCATTTTTTTTTAAAATAAATTTAAGACAGTTTTATAATAATGATTGAATAAATGACATAACACAAGTATTTTACTAGATGTCACATAGTAGGGGTGTCCTAGGACAGGCACATGTGTGGAACATAAAAGTTTATTTTATTTTATTTTTTGTACCTTTTGTGTACTATATTTAAACTATAATTAATCCGAGATTCTGATTATCGCAAAATATTCAACGACGCAGTATTTCAAGAATGTGCGCAGCACAAGAGTTAATTACGGTGTTTTTCGATCATGATTTGAATATTTTCGACAATCGGTATAATTGTTTTTATTATATAGATCTTCTCACATATTATTAAAAAAAAGATTTATTTGAGATTCATTGCATGAACTATGTTTTCGATGTTAATCCGCTGAAACGTTTACTTAACAATGTTAACAACGTCATTTCTGACGTCACGTCCTAGAGTGAATTTACTGGAAAATAATCCAGTTATCACTTATATTTCACTGAGAATTTTAAATTTTTCATCAAAATCTATAAAATAATTATTGATAACATTTTTAAAAAAGATAAATTATGTTGAGCTTTTTTTCCAGATTCTTGAGCATCCTACGTAAAAATTTTAAATTTATTGTGATTGTTTGTAAATTTCAAGAATAGTATTTTCATGTTTTTCAAATATTTATATTTTGATCAAAATCAATATGCATTATTGGGCAATTGTCTTTAAAACACTTTCAAGTTTTATTAAGTTCAGTGTTTTTACAATTTATATATCGTTTATTTTGTTCTAGGGTGGCTGATTTAGAATATCCAATTATTTCTAATACGATGTCGTTATAACAAGATCTTGTGTCGTTATAACGACATACCACGTCGTTATAACGATTTACTATGTCGTTATTACGAGAAACTATATCGTTATAACGAGATACTATGTCGTTATAGCGAGATACTCTGTCGTTTTAACGAGTAACTAAGTCGTTATGACGAGATCTTATGTCGTTACAACGAGACCTTATCTCGTTATAACGTGATCGTATGTCGTTATGGTGAGACACTTTGTCGTCATAACGAAATACTATGTCATTATAACGAGATACTATGTCGTTATTACGAGCTGAAATGTCGTAATAACGAGAAACTCTGCCGATATAACGAGATAAATCTCGTT
>MJUU01021248.1:14606-51424 GCA_002080025.1 Modiolus philippinarum | reverse complement strand
TACATATCTCAACTTGTTCGATTTGCTCGAGTATGTAATAACGTTTGCGATTTTAATGAACGGAATCTTTTCATAACTGAAAAACTATTACATCAGGGTTTTCGTTATCACAAACTAGTTAAAACCTTTACTAAATTTTATCATCAATATAAAGACTTAGTTCATGAATACAATGCAACCTGTCAACATCTAATCAAGACTGGTAATTCACATCCCGTATTTTACGGTAATGTTTTACATAAGAGTAAAAAATACTTAAACTCGCCTAACAAACTTATAAAACCTTTAAATCGTCTAATTCATAAGGGTTATAATTACGGTATTGTCGTCAAGTCATTACGTATGGCCTTCTTTGGTATTAACATTGATTTTTCGATAGGGTCTTTGCAATTTAACTAAACACATTCTAAATTTCTAAAATCTGTATTGCATGGACACGGGCTATGTATTCCGGTATATACATGAAATCATTATTCTAAACTCCTCACAGGAAGGGATCTTGGTGGAAGCTGTATACTGAGGGTACATAACTTACTTTGTCAGTTGGTGATGGGTCTGAAGCTGGCATGTCAGTTAACTGTTAGTAGTCTCTTGTGATTTCATGTCTTTGTCCGTATATTAAATTCTTTCAGTTTCATTTTTCACAATTGACTCAGTCCTGTGGCCAACTGAATTTTACTGTTGTTACGATTGTTTTTTGATTTATCACATTGGTTGTAGGGGGAAGGTTTGGATGCAATAAAACTAGTTTAACCCCGCCGCAGCAGGTTTGCGCCTGTCCTAAGTCAGGAATTTATTAAGCCTTTATGTGTCTTGTCCTTTTTCTAGTTAGTTTAGGATGGTTTTTATTTCGCTGGACTTGATTGCTCTTAGTTCAGGGGCAGACTCCGACCTCCCGTTGGATGTGGGGTTTTCTCACCGTTCATTGAAGATCTTATGGTGGCTTTGAGTTGTTATTACTCCCCTTTGGGTCGTTGTCTCTTTGACACATTCCCCGTTTCCCTTCTTTTTTCTAATAAAACCCAATACAGGTAGACCACTAACTCCATAACCACAATCTTGAAAGGAGAGAAAATGACAATACGTAATCACTATCAGTGAAAGGCCAGTAAGTATGTAAATTTTTCAGGTCACTAGATCTCAATGCTAATTTAACGGATGCAGGCATAGTATCTTGTCAATAGCCCCTATTACGTAAAGATTGTAAATTACGTCCCGGCATTTCTGGATTTTATATCTATTTCTGGCATATTTTAACAACATTTCCGTCAAAACGAGGATTAGAAATGCCCTTAGTATAAAGCTGTTTGCGAGTAACGCAAAATTAAGAAAAATACTAATTTATGTCATAAAACTTCTTAAATGTATTCAACAACTTATGAAATCTATAAGCATGTTGTAAACGTTTGGCTGTGACGTTCATTAAAATCGTTTAAACAGTAGTACACACGCACGCGAGTTGTCTAGTTGAGAAATGTGCACCCTATATGAAGGAGCTAGAGGAACGTCGCCGTCAAGATCTGCACTGATGAGACATACGTTGTCGAAATGCGCATCTGCAGAAAAGAAATTAACAGTCACTTCGGTATTTTTATTTATTGAAGAAGAATCCAGGCTTTTTGTTAGAACAAATGAACTGAGACCAGAAAATTTAAGATACCATTTAATAAGTTGTTCCAATTTGGATTTACTCAACTTATGTTGAAGGGTAGTATAAAGTGTGGAAAAATCATAACTGTGGATGGATGAGACTGGTCAGTGAATTGATTGTTGTTAAGGCTTTTTTATTAATAAAGTGGTAACAGATGTGAATGTTACTAGTTAGAAACTTTGCATAATTGGTTCTAGCTCTCGCGAACGAATCAGCTGTGAAACATACACTCTGGAATCAGAAGAAATTGGAATGCTACTGTCTATGTTACGGAAATTGATAACTTCATAATCAAAGACGTAAATGTATGTACTAATATGAACTTATTCTTTCTTATCTTTGGTACAAGTGTTGCCCTAAGGGGACGACCATTTGATTTCAGGGGACCTTGGGCGATTTTGCCTAGAAACACTATTTATTTTCATGAATTTCGAAAACATTATTTATTTTCACCAAATTTCACATCAAATTATTTATTCACATTTGCAACTAGAATTTATCTTTCAAATCAACAAGAAATTATTTATTTTGTGACAAGTAGAATTAAAATATTTATTTTCACTGGCACCAAGATTAGAGTATTTATTCACAAAATTGCCCAAGCCCCCAACCCCCTCCCCCACTCCAAATCAAATGGTCGTCCTCTTATCATTAATTAGATTATAGATCAGGAAAATAATTTTTATTTGCATTAAAATGTCATGTATGGGCAGAAATAATATCAAAACTAATAAAAAAAAACACGGTACCATTCGTGAATATTAAACATTTTATTGTTAATAGTTTTAATATAATGTAGAGGAATTCTACTGATATATAAAAATGAAAGTTTCTCCTGGTGTATAAAAATGGAAATTATGTTTTTGTTTCGTGTCTTAAAAAAATGACTTTTTTCATAGAAATCGCTTTTTTTTAAAGAAACATCAAAACGTGAGATGATTCAAAACTGACGATGTCGGAAGTTTTAAACATGAAGGTAGAACATCTTTTGTTTTATTGATATATGATTTAAAATGCTGATTAAAAATCTTTACACGAATCACATTTTCACTGCAAAATGAAAACTATGTATATTTTATTTGTTTAGCGTATGAACAGAAGATAACAGGAAACACCTGTAATGGCCGAAACTAAAATGGTATTCACCAGCCCAGTAGTCAGTACTTCGGTGCTGCCCGAAAGCCGATTATTTTTGAAACTTTCCAAAATCTAAAATTTTGTTGATTTTATTGAAAACTAAGGCGTATCTCCCTCATGCAAAGCTCTGTCCTTAGCTGATTTTGGCTTTAAATTTAGATCACTTTGGTTATTTGTTCTCTATCAGTTTTTAAACATCTTTGAGTTTATGGTCTTCCAAACGTTTAGATTTTATCTGCACTGATGAGACATAAGTTGTCGAAATGCGCATATGCTGAAAGTAAATTCACAGTGACTTCGGTATTTAGTTATATGCAACAATCCTTCAGGGATCTGTACAGGATAAACACAGAAGATGACAAAAGACAACTCAACCCTTGCCAACCGACACTAGCAAGAGCTAGCGGTAGGTTAAACCAGTTTATGTGTACCCAAACTTCCGCTTTATCTATGGTAAAATAAAGGCGCAATAAAACCCAATACAAGTATACTAATGCCTTCAAGTCCAAAATCTTTAAAAAAAAAGAATAAGACAAAACGTAATTTAGAAATAATACAAATTTCAAAACCCATTTAATAAACATTTCTGTAGTGTATATTTTATGAAAGGAAATGCAATTTTTTGCATTAACATGTCTGCCTATCATTATTAAAAATATACCTCCACCCCTTCCCCGTTTTCGTAACACTTTTAAATTGCAGTAAACTCTACATTTATACACCTTAAGTTTTATGTATTAAAGGAATTTCTTGAGATACCCATGCTGTCATCATACCGAGAGGGTCTGGCTCGATATAGACCGCATGAGTGTACGCATACGGTCGGACCATGCATGAACGGTCCAAGAATATGAGTATGCGAATAAAATGTAGGCCGTACGCCTTGGGTCAAAAAACGAAGTGTATCTGTATAAGTCGGAGAATGATAACTTATTTGTAATCATGCTTATATTATTTTTATATAGAGTAAGTTCCCGAGTAGTCTAGAACGCTAGACATAGCGCAACACTATTTACTATTTACATTATGTATCTTATCTGTTGCAACCTTATCCTTCTTCTATCTATCTCCTAACTAACATGCTGTTCATCGTGAACTATGTAACAATTCTAGATTTCTTACGAGGAGGGATAACTCGGGTACCGAAAGCTATTGATGAGGTCAATGCAGAAATTTATTGACATGAAAAATGGATATTGACCGAGGACGAAGTCCGAGTGTCAATATTCTTTTTCTCGTGTCAATAAATTTTTGCATTGACCGAATTTAATAGGCTACAATTGTTTTATTATTTTCCAAATGTTATTTTTATAGCTTTTATTGATAAATGAATTGCCTCACAAATTTTAAAATAACGACATGAATCTAACAACCATGCATAAAATTCTAATTAGTGGAACTAGAAATTGACACATCCTGTCTTATACAACCTAAAAACAGCAGATCAATATTTCAAAATAAATTTCTTGCCAACAGTGTTCCTTATTTTTGCATTATTTGCTTTTGTTCAATTATGAGTTTTTTAACTGAAATTACGTATAATCAAATAAATATAGACAAGAATAAGAAAACCTAATTTTTAATCATTTAATTTTAATCATACATCTTTATTACAAGTCAGTTCGGCTTTTACCCCTTGTATTAAAATTGATTGTTAAACTGGCTGATCTATTTTTAGCATGAAGTCAATAGGTAAAGTCAATTCCACGTTTTTATTGACAACTCTTAGAAATAAACATAATCATGTGACCACTTTTTACCAAATCATAGCACTCTTAAAATATATGAAAATAATAAATATTTATATTATTAATTTGATATCGTTTGAGAAATTTAATTGGCGGAGAAGTGGTCACATGACTCCCTGTATAAAGTGATATTGCATGGCTATATCGCACGTTACTAAATATAGACCAAAATAATCTTTCATATCAGTAACTAACATAGAAGTATTTTATAATAAGATGAAATGAAATTTTACTTAAATAAAGTAAAATCTTTTTCTTTTGTGTGAAATTTATAGGATTTAAAGATCAAACTCAATTTTATATCCTTAAAGGTTTATACAACTGAATATGCATTTGTGAAATATAGGCTTTCTTTATTTTAAGTCTTTTTAGTTCTTTCTTGTAAATTAATAATATAACAATTACAGCATGTGTTAGAGGTCGATATTATGTTATATCGACCTAGAAAAGCATATCGACCTCGGATTTCATCCTCGGTCGATATGCATTTCTCAGGTCGATATAACATCATATCGACCTCGTACACATGCTATAATTGTATAATATACCTTAGGTGTCCGACGGATCTAGAGCGCTAGTCAGAGTGTAGGCGGTGTTGCCATATTATACAATTACAGCATGTGTACGAGGTCGATATGATGTTATATCGACCTGAGAAATGCATATCGACCGAGGATGAAATCCGAGGTCGATATGCTTTTCTAGGTCGATATAACATGATATCGACCTCTAACACATGCTGTAATTGTTATATTATTAATTTACAAGAAAGAACTAAAAAGACTTAAAATAAAGAAAGCCTATATTTCACAAATGCATATACAGTTGTATAAACTTTTAATGATATATAATTGACTTTGATCTTTAAATCCTATAAATTTCACACAAAAGAAAAGAATTTAGTTTATTTAAGTAAAATTTCATTTCATCTTATTATAAAATACTTCTATGTAAGTTATTGATATGAAAGATTATTTTGGTCTATAATTAGTAACGTGCGATATAGCCATGCAATATCACTTTATACAGGGAGTCATGTGACCACTTCTCCGCCATTTAAATTTCTCAAACGATATCAAATTAATAATATATGACAATACAGCATGGGTTCAAAAATAGCCGTTTACCTTGCTGGATTTTCGGAATCTAACAGGTATAAAAAGATGATTTTTCATTACTGTTGACATTCGGAATCGCATAATAATAAATATACTACTTTTGCAGTTCACCTTACTAATACATTATCATTCATATTATGGAATAAAACCAATATACATTCTTAAATATCCCAGTTTATGATGTAATGAAATAAAATAATAAAAATTATATATATTCTGATTGTGTCTTTCAAATTTTCATTATGTGTGATTTTTAAACACAGTAACTCGGTGTTATGGTAAGGGCAGAAGGCTTCTGAATAAACTTCTCCGGATCAAATCCCTATTTTGACTTTTTCAACCTTTTGACATCTTACTAAGGCTAAAGAACTTAATACTTTTTCAAAATTTAGCCTTGATAAAATAAAAAGTAAAATAACCTTTAAAAGATTCAGAGAAACATCAAATTGGTCTAGTTAAGTTAAACTTGATTCAAGACATCCAAAGGCATTCTCTTACTTTAAGATGTATCCAAAGTTAGGGTATATTGGATAAACTAACTTAGGGCTAAGATTTATTCAAAGATTAACAAATAAAGAAATATGGAGTAAATGTACATGGGATAAAATTCCTATAAAACATGGCAGAATTAAACAAATGAAACAACGCTTTGATTGTTGATCTTCGTCTTAAAGTCACCATGAGGCCTGCAACGAAGAGCGAACACCCATACCTTGGTGTACGTATAAGATGGTCTCTAGATAATATTACGAAATGTCTTAATTAAAGACAGCTTCGTTGACACTTGCCTTGATTTATTTTCGTTTTTCACTTCGAAATTTTAATATTTTGTCTTTTATTCTACTTTCCGGAACCTTCACAGCTCTGTAAATAATAACGCGATTTTCTTATTTTCTTAAAACAAATTATAGAGGTTAAAACAACGGTAGACAAAAACGTAATCAAAATCATCAGAAAACAATAAAAAAAAACATCTAGAAAGAAAATAATTATTTATCGAACTTACAGTAAATTTAATTTCTGCATATAACCATTTCAACAACTTAAATCCCCCCGGAAAACCGCTTCTATTTGCAACCTTACACTATCTAAATTTTTGTAGATTTTGTTGAAAATTAAGGAGTATCTCCTTCATGCAAAGCTCTTTTCTTAGCTGATTTTGGCTTTACATTTAGATCATATTGGTTAATTGCTCTCTATCAGTTTTTAAACAGCTTTGAGGTTATGGTCTTCCAAACGTTTCGATTTTATCTGCACTGAAGAGACATAAGCTGTCGAAACGTGCATATGCAGAAACAAAATTCACTGTAACTTCGGTATTTAGTTATTTTTTACCATTGGGTCGATGTCTCTGCTGGTGGAACTGTTAGTCCCCGAGGGTATTCACCAGCCCAGTAGTTAGTACTTCGGTGCTGACCCGAAAGCCGATTCTATTTGGAACCTTACAATATCTAAGTCTTTGTAAATTTTGTTGAAAATTAAGGAGTATCTCCGTCATGCAAAGCTCTGTCCTTAGCTGATTTTGGCTTTACATTTAGATCATATTGGTTAATTGCACTCTTACCAGTTTTTCAACATCTTTGAGTTTGTGGTCTTCCAAAATTTAAGATTTTATCTGCACCGAAGAGACATAAGTTCTCGAAATGCGCATATGCAGAAACAAATTCACAGTAACTTCGGTATTTAGTTATTCAGTGCAGATAAAATCGAAACATTTGGAAGACCCTTATCTCAAAGATGTAAAAACCTGATAGAGAACAAATCATCAATATGATCTAAATAGAAGGCCTAAAGCAGCTTCGGATGCGAGCTTTGCATGACGATAATACTTTGTATTGTCAATAATATTTACAAAAAATAGATCTTGCAAGTTTTCAAATAAAATCATTAAAATAAATAACATTCAAAACTTCACAAGTTATCCAATTTTTGTATTATATTTTGTTTTTGACATTGTTGTCTTTTTTTAGGTTTTTTTTTCATTATGTATTTTTCATTTTTGTCTATTTTCTCTTCTTTTTTTCGTCTTTTCTTTTCTTTTTTGGTCATTTTTCTATTTTTTTTTTCTCTCATTTTTTTTGGCTTTTTCTTTGGCTGTTCACCCTCTATTTAAGTCTAAATAATTAACATTGGAATAACAAAAAATCATTTAATATTGCAAAAGTTTTGATTTCTTAATCTACTTGTATTTGACAAGTAAAAGGAAATGTTAATATGAAAGTGGTAATTTCATGTTAAATAAAATAATATACTGTATATCAAACGAAACCCACTTTCTACAACTGCATGTATTTATATGTACATAAAATTCAGAAGTAAACATATCTCGAATTATATATATACATGTATCAGGAAAAAGGTTAATTTTTTACAATCACGGAGAAATTTTGTTTTAAAATAAACACTAGCTATAAAATTTAACATATATTTTTACATCATGATTTCAGCAAAAAAGCAAATTTTATAATAAAAAAAAATGACAACTGACTTTACCTTCTATGTTCCATACTGTAAAACATCGATACAAATTATATTTTGATACCCACAGACAATACAACTGTAATAGCTCCTTGTTCTTATTTTCTTTAAATCGACTTATATGTTATTTACTTTATGATTATAGAGGCAATCACGGATCTAAATAGAAGGAAACAGTGGTGCGCACATCTGTTGTTAATCAGAAAATACCGAGGTTACAGTGACTTGTGGCCATTTTGATAACTTATGGTGACTTCAAAATGAAGAACAACAATGAAAGCATTGCTTGGTTTAATCATAATGTATTTGTAGATACCTTGTTTTATGTACATTTGCTCCACATCCTTTCATTACTAATTTATGTTTTATTTAGAATAGAAACACTTTTTACTTCCATATTTCCAATCAATTTTAGTGAATCATATTTGTAGATTCAATGCTACATGTATGTAAAAGAAAATACCAATAAAATACAATGTATCTTCAAATAAACAATAATAATTTCTGGCGAGGTTTCAATACAAAAAATGGTTAATTTGAATTTAAATCTTCGAATAAGAAAATATCTGGAATAAACCATGAAAAGACATGGTGTAAATACAAAAATCTTTACAAATACTCAGTCTATTAGGATAAGTTTTCATAGTAACTGTGTTTCGACCTTACCACCGGATTTGACATGTTCAACATGGCGGGTTCTTATAAGACGCAGGAGATTCTTACTCTATCGGTGCACCTGATCCCACCCATTGTTTTTATTGGGTCGATGTTGTTCATCTTTGTATGTGTGTGTCGTCATTTTTCTGTATCGTACTCATGTTATGTGTCTGTTTCTTTGTTTTTCCGGTGTTGCCAATGCCCTTGGATTATTCGTTTTAGATTGACTGTTCAGTTCTCGACTTCTTTATTAGTTTTTATTAGCTGTTGTTATAATTGATATACTGACCATATTCAATAAAATTGATTATAATGAAAACGTCCTAATCATGTTTGGATACCCTTAAACCAGTTTCACCCTACCGCTTGCTTTTGCTAGTGCCGGTACCAAGTTCGGCAATTCCGAGTTCCTATCGTTATTTATGTTAGTCTGTAGTCTGTTATGGGTTTTGTCTCTAGTCTGTTATGGGTTTTGTCTCTAGTCTGTCATGGGTTTTGTCTCTAGTCTGTCATGGGTTTTGTCTCTAGTCTGTCATGCGTTTTGTCTCTAAACTGTTATGGGTTTTTCTAGTGCAGTTCCTTTGTGGGTTGTGTCTTATGATTATAATTTTCGGTCATTGTAGGTGTTAACTGTTATTTTAACCTTTAACTGTATTTAAAAAAACTTATGGGCAACATTTCATCCTGACTACAGTACGGAATTCTACAAACCTCGAAACATAAATGATAGGATTGATAAAAGGTGGCAGAATAAGTGTTATATTACCAAAGTTACCACTTTTTTTAGGTCCACTGAAGGCAATAACTATTCTTGGAATAATAGCAATGGTTAACACCAGAATAAGAATTCCCAGTGTTACAATGTTCCTCCTTAGCCTTGTCAGCCTCTGTTGTTGTTGTAGCTGAGATATGTCAGTTTCACAAATGGAAACTTTAGTCAGTAGCTTCTTCAGTCGATATATGGTGATTCCATACAGTAGTATAATTATCGCAAAAAATAAGCATATCGGTAATTCCTTTAAATATAAATATATCTGTGAATAGTGGTTGCCTATGCAACTCTTCGGAAAACTAAGTCCATCAATGGCTGAAATTGCAAATGTATATAACAAACACATTCCGAATAAAACTGCCATCAATCTTTTTTTCATGGAAAGGTTTATCAGAATTCCTGGCATTTTTCGTTCAGATGTGGCGTAACATCTTTCGATGCAAATCGTTAAAGTTTGAGATAATGAAAATAAAATTGAAGAATACACTAACAAGGATAGTACTTTACACAGGAAGGGAATTTCCATTCCAAATCGTTCCAGGGTGGAATTTAATAGTAATAAGACTGTTATAACCATTGTTACAAAATCACCAACACTCAGGCATAGTGAAAGAAAATGAAATCTACTCTTCCGCAAATTGGCAGTTTTCATCACTATTACTATACATATAAAATCCAGCACACCGACTATCAGTGATAAAAATGCACCTATAATAAACCAAAGAATATGTATATCCTCCACGGAAGATACGTTTGTTGACAGATTGTACATTTCGTCTTATTTCGATACTGTATATGAACTTATGTCTAAGGTAATCCGGGTCTAATATAAAAAGTTTCAATGTTCATGTTTCTACCAACAATATAATAGCCAGTACGAAAGGAACAGCCCACCATCCTTTATAACTTATAATTTTATTTTTTAATCTTGCTTACGTCTTTCATGGATATTAAAACTAGCATTGCCATGGAAACAATGCTTTCTCTAATAGATTATAATTTCCATTTTATTTATTGAATTTTTACTGCTTTTATACTTTTATTATATTTTCGCAGAATATCTTTAAACCTTAATTAGAATTCGCTGACAGTGCCAATTATTATTTCAAAATTGTTTAAAAGTTTTTCTCTGCGTGGATCTGTACGTGTCTTAAACAATTCTTATTTTATATTGTTACATAGTGTAATGGGAATTGAAATGTTTAATTTATTTTTAGGATAATTTGAATCTGATGAACTACAATATGATTTTGAATAAAATTCGGGAGAACAGAGGAACATCAATAAAACAGATATTAAATAAATATAAACAAACTATAAAGTAACAGTCTGTTTTAATCAAATAAAACTTTTTCGTTATGGAATCATCTTGGATGAGGGATATACGCTATATCACTGAATTTTTGGATTTGTTTCAAAGATGTCCCATTAGATCTAGTGAAAACAATTGGAAAAAATGCGTTTCTTGGAAATATCACAAGTGATTGGAATTTGTGGTTCAAAATGAAAAATATCAGAGTTCACAGTTCTGTGAAGATACAAATTCTGGTTCGCAAGAAACTATGAAAAGTCACAAAGATAAGAATTTGTCATTTTCAATTAATATGCACAAAATTGATTATTGAATTATGTTGGTAATTTCTTTTGAATTCAAGTCCGGGCTGTTTACACTTTAAGGTAGACGGGTAGTCCAAATGTTTTTTCCATAGATTTTCTTTATTTTCTCAGGAAAGTTTCCTTATTATGTAAGCATTGAAATAAAAAAAATAAAAAAAAGGGGGGGTCACCGTGCTTGTTTTTAAAATAACTGATATCAAAATAATCAAATATTTCTAATGAATATATAGGGAAAAACAGGTATATTGTTGATTTCTTTAAAACTATTCCATAGATTTTTTCTACTTTATTCATGTGTTAGCCCTTTGAACATACTTTCAAAAAATATAAAGAAAAATGGGGGTCACCGACTTTGTTTTCCATAAAATTTATAAAATGTGAATTTTCATAGTGACATCTATGTAAAATATTTTTATCAGATTATTTCCCTTGTTCAAATATCTTGTTCCAACTTATTCAATTATCAAGTTACCATGCCTCGTTTTATTACATGAAGACATGTAAATTCAACTCCATGTAGGTCCTTTGCATTTTGTATTATGAATACAATATTGATTGATTTATTACAAATAAAATTATTTGCATATTTAAAAAGCAGATAATACCACAACAACATAAATAACGAATTCAAAATGGCGGAAGACTACCGATCTACCTTAACATGTATTTTTTTTTTTTTTTTTTTTTTTTTTTTTTTNAATTGGCTGTATTTATTATGTTTGATTTATGAGTTTCTTCCTTTTGTCTTTTTTCTTCGGTAATTGGTTAATTCCCAAAACGCCTACTGGACTCAAATAACATCTAATCAAGTTTAGGGATTATGGGGCCTTTTAAAGGGTAGTTCAATTAAAGTTATCTTTCAATATTCTGTAATTAGTAGGCATTTATTTAAAGGTGGAAATAGCATGTCCAGTTAAAAAAATACTGAAAATCTTGTTAAGTAAATAATGGTCAAATTATGAACATAATTTAATGAATCTTCTGTGATTTTAAAGTATCGGGAAAAAAAGACAGCGACTACAAAATATTATATATTTCTCTATATATCTTTTCTATATTTTCCGTTCTTATGTATTTTCTGTGCTGTAGAAGTCTTGTTTTATTTTATACATGTAACTAATTTCCCTCTGAGCTGTTCTATACACATGTTCCATACTGCACTGAAGAGACATAAGCTGTCCAAATGGCGACATACAGAAAAAAATTACAGCAACTTCCCTAATTATTCTGTTATTTTGTAAATGCAAACTTTTTCAAAAAAGGAAGACATATTTGATTTACATTTTATTTTTTAAAAATACTTTAGTAAAGCATAGAAAAAATCACTATGTAAGAAACAGCAAAATAAATGCACAACAGCGATATCGATCAGCACAAACACATCAGCACTAGCAGTATAAAATATCAACACAAAAACATTAGCACTAGCAGTATAAAATGTCACTATTGGAAATGAAGCTTAATCAAAATGCAGAAGCTATCAGGCTAATTCGGCGTACTCCATGATTATAACAGAAAAAAAATTTCCCTCCAACGCTTTTGTATCTGTATATTTTTCATCTTTGGTGTGTTTGCAAGAAATCTACAACTTTACTTTATGCATATGTCTATATTTACAAAATTTATGGACTGCTATTTTGACACTTAAAGCGCATATGGCTTACAGAAAATGATTTAACAAATGATATGAAGTTGTTTAAAATATGTAATTTGTGTTGTTTCATGATTTGAAGCATGTTGATCACAGGCCAGGTACTCCCCCCTTTTTTTTCGAGAAAATGCAAATATCTGTGAATCTGCTCACTATCTGCAAAAATTTTATTAGTTAATAACTTTATTTAGTAAAATAAGTGTAATTTTGTGTCTTGGTATGCAATTCAGACGTTTATAGCCCAATAAAAAGAAGTGGGAATGATTTATGTGATTCGTGTCCGTGAAAATCAAATCGTAGAATTGTCGTGATCCAGCTTAAATTTTCAAGACTATTGCAAAATGTCTATCTTTTTTGCTAAAACATTCTTTGATCATCATTTTCTAGTGACATGGCAGTAATGAAACAACGAAAAATACTAGTTTCCGAACTTTTCTCTGTACTCATTCACTGTTATTCAAAAATCCCTGAAGTTATTACGTAACAGCAATTTTGAGACCTAATTATGGTTTCACAAACGAATTTGTCATAAAATCAATTATATTTTAACAAAATGGATCAAACTAGAATGGTTTTCAGTTGAATGAACAGTATTTTAGAAAAAAAAATTTTTTTTGCTATTTTTTGTAAAAGGTGTAACACAACTAATTCCGTCTCCCATTGCCTCCCATGATAAATTGCACATGTTTCTGCGTTCGTAGAATTTGTATCTGAAGTTGAAATAAAATGACACATGTCTCATCTGAAAGACACATCTTTCGGTAAACTCTCATGAAAAATGAACCGACCTTAACTTTAATATAAGAGAAAACTGGTTCCCGGAAGGTCACAACCTAGGGATATTTACTTCCTGTCTGTGTTTTCACGGGAAAAATAACTCCGCTTTCAACTTTGATAAAATCTTAAATTTTCAACGAAATGGTATAAATTTAGGCTGAAAAGAATCTCTATTAAATGCTTTCTCTATTTGATTCATAATGACTAGTCAACCTTTATCATCTACGACACTATTAACACTTCCTTGGAACTATGTTGTCTCAAATAAGGACTATATTCACATATGTGCCTGACTGGGTTCCGAATTAGTTGTTTTACACCTTGATGATCCCTGTCTGGTACCATTCCTTAAGTATGGCGAGTCGGCGGTCGATGTTCAGGTACTTCTTGGTGCGAGGTACGGTAGTTCCATCGGCTTGTCTCTATATCCTAGCAATGTCGTTGGCAATCTGTACATCTTTGAACATCTGGAATGCGGCAAATATATTAGGGTGCGCATGTTGGGTCATCTTCTTCAGTGTACTGTGCCATCCTTCAATATTATTGTTAGTTCTGGGTCCTTGGGTTCCAAAGTGGTTCAGAATAGTCTTGTCTCCTTCTACCCACTGCTCAGTCACGTAGTCTGTAAATGGTTGGGTTAGTTGAGTGATTTCTGCTTGGTCGCGGTCTTCAACTGCCTTGAACCATAAGTCTTCAACAGCATCTATTGGTATCAGGGGCAGAATGGCAGCTTGTCTTACTAAGGTCTTCACTTCATCGTTGTCGTGGTACGGAATCTGCAAACCAAGGGCTTGAGTCTTTCTCCAGGTAGTCTAGGTAAAAAGCGTAGTCTATATATAGCCAGGAAAAACTTCCTTGAATGCGTTTTGGGCGGCGATCTCGAAGTCAAGTGCAGTTGTCGCAGGAGCGAAGTGAAGTCCTAGTTCAGCCATCTGAAAATATAAAATAAGATTAAAATATAAAAAAAAAGGAAAAGAAAGTGATGTATCATTTCTAATACTTAATTAGATAGAAAATAAGCATACTATTATAACTTTTCTTAGATTTCAAAATTAATTCATCAACTTAATTTACAATAATTTCCATATATAGTTGTTTATGATATTATCATTAACATCTTTATTCACTGAATACAAAAACAAATTACCATATGCTGGAGTAAAGAAGCGTGTGGAGATGGCTTGACTCTTTCCTGGTAGAAATGCGTAAACAACTGGTGTCATGATGTTATCAATCAGTATGTGTAGGCTGTAAATCTGGAAGAAGATGGTAGGATATGTATAGAAGGTTCCATCACAGAAGAATTTGTCAGTAGCTGCAGGGTCTTGTAGGTTGTCTTTCGAAGCAATGGCTATCATTCTGTGGTTTGTTGTATACACTTTAGGTTTTGGAACTTTTTTCACAGTTGACCTTACCACCTCACTATATGAAGTAACAGAAGGAGTATTTGGTTTTCTCTTTTTACTAGATCTGACATACTGATTGTCCATATCAGACTCAGATGTAGCGGTGGAATAATCAGGGTACGACTCACTTTTGAGAGTACGCCGAGATTGGGTATAGACATATAGGTCCATAGCATCAATATCAATACCTTCAGTCATGCTGTTAGATTTTCCTATTTAATTTTAGAATAGTTAATACCACTGTTTGTTTTATATCAATGCATAAAATTTCAATTCACATTTGTATCAATACTTGTGTTCAGGTGAGCCCATTTCACCGTAAGTTGATATTTTTGTAAACAAGAATGTATGTAATAGTTATCACTCGAGGACGCGGTGTGTGTGTATAAGATCAACCCGACGGCCGGAGGAGTGAGCTTATACAGACACACCAATTCCGAGTGTGATAACTATTTTACATCCCAGCTAATTTGTTCAGCTAAGGGAAGGCGATATACATTCTTAAAAATAATTCCCATGCTTAAAATGTCATGAAATAAATATCCTATACTATAATGATAATATATATCCTTATTGTGCCCCACAACGATTCTTAATATACGATTTTTTAACACCAAAAGGCAAGCGAGTTCGTGGTGGTAAGGTAGAAGTCTACTAAACGAACGACCCTGGTTCGAATACCACTATGGACAATGTCATTTTTCAACGTCTTAAAATCTTTATCTTTAAGAATTTTATGGATAGTAAAACGTAAAATTTTAAATTACAAAGTCTAAACCAACTGAACAGATCTCAAAATCAGGCCTTGACAAAACAAAAAAAAGTAAAATTGTCCATTGTTCTAAATGGGGTGAGATTGCTTGGGTGATCCGGCTCAGATCACCCCAGTTAGAACAAAGGAGCTGGGATGTAATGATAGAAAAATCAATAGAATCAATAATGACCGAACTGATCATGCAATTTTACAATAGCATCCTACATGTTTAAATCGTGTGATATTACCAAAACCTGTATCAAACTATCTTTGTCAACACAATGTAACACAATCCCTTAGAGCTGACAGAATCTTTTTTTCTTTTTCTTATTGTTATACTGTCAGCCGTGGTATAAACATGTCATCTGGAAGAGGTTAAAATGTAGGAGTGCCGCATTGCGACGAGATGACTGAAAATCGGTCAACATTAACTGGTGACATCTTCACTGTACTACACATACTGGAGGACCAATCTGCTGAATGGACTTTGACCGCACGGAAACGCTCCTACTGTTTGACAGTACATTGGCGTGCACGAGATAAAGTGATCTCACCTCAACCACATGGGACAACGAGAGTAAAGAAAAGAAAGACATCGAAAGCCAGGGCGGAAAGGAACAACCGTCGCCTCAAAGCTTTTCTTGAAAGAAAGAAAGAACTGATGGAGAAAGGAAACACCGCTCCCGAAACACAACAAGCAGATGAAGTTGAGAATGACTCACTGTCTGTGGAAGAAGAGATGTCTGAAAGTCAGATCAACTCCGATGCCGAGACAGAAGAATATGACCTCGCTTCAGAATCAACGAAAGATGAAGCTGTCAGTGAAACTCCAGCAGTAACACCAACCGAACAGCCGAATACCGTTCCATCCTCGACAGTTACATCGTCTGAAGATTCCGCCTGCTCAACCATCAAGACAGGAACGGGAAATCGTAAACTCTTGTTATATCTTTTTTATTATTTTTTTTATGACATTACACATTTTTCTTTTAATTTTTCAATTAATAATTATTCTTGTCTACAATCATTTAATGTATCTATTTATGAATTACTTCTTGCTTAGTGTCTACTTTTCAGTTATGTCTACTCAGTAATGCAGATAAAATCATGTGGACTAATTAATTGGTACCCTTTTGATAGGACCCCTAATCCCCCTACATAATCAGGTGTTGTTTTTATCCTGTAGGCGTTCTGGGAACACACCATATAATTAGTTTTTTTGGTAAAGAATACAAAAAGGTAAATTGGAAAAGATCAAAACTCTTTCTACTTGTTCTTCAGTGGCAAACTACAACTTTGTCAACTAAAGATGCTAATTAGCGTTAGTAAGTTAAAGCTTAGATATTTTGGCTTTTTTCTTAAGTACCTATTGATTATTTGCTTTCTATCAGTATTTACACACATTTTGGTTACTGGTCTTCCAATCTTTTTAGATTTGCATCGATTAAACATTAGTTGTCGAAATGGCTGTATGGCTAAACTAAAATTTACTGTAATTTCAGTATTTTGTTAGTTATGAGATATGCAAAATCTTCTGCGAAAAAATTCCGTATAATATTCATGTTGATATATATCATTTTAGTTGTTTCTTCGTTAGTGATGTTTGTGGATTCGATTTGTTCTTGTTAATGTTATTTCAAAAACATTTCAAAATTTTACCATGGTACTGTTTGAGGGTTACAGAAGTAACATGTATTGCGGATTTTTATTGGTTATGTCTACTGGTTAGAAAATGACATTAATCAATCTGCTACCAAACAGATCCTTCAAAAACATATTTGCCTCACTTGCTGTGTGACGGGTGCTGTTAAAAGAGCAGGACATGCTTACCCTTCCGGAGCACCTGATGTCGCTCTCTGTTTCACTGGAGTTCATACTGTGAGTGCCTTTGTTTTCAAGTGTGTGATTTCTATTTCTGTGCTTTGTGTCTGTCTGACGGCATTGTTTTCTGTGTTCTCGTTTTTGCCTTGTCTTTGGACTTCGATTTTTGTGGATTCCACTCCTTTGTTCCTTCGGTATTCTACTGCCGCTGTTGATATCAAGGATCTTTTTTTTATATCAAGCAGTTTTGATTTCTTGCCTTCTAAATGAAGCCATAAATTGTCAATTAACATGCACTGCAAAACTTTATTTTGGCGTTTTTCTCTTGAAGTGTAAGTCATTGTATACCGATAAAATATACTATAATGAAAAAAGTGGATAACAGGAAACATCTACAATGGCTTAAAATAACAATCACATGCCACAATCTGCCAGTCAACTACACAGGAAAAAACACATATAAGACAAAATACAAACGTAAATAACGGAAGGAACTTGGGACAGCCGGACTAAGTACAGGATCTGGCAAAGGACAGTGGTAGGGTTACACCGGTTTATGGGTACCCAAACCTTCTTTTATCTGTCCTGTTTCCCTAAAGTGTAATAAATATACAAATTAAACCCATTACAGGTAGACTATTTGCTCAATTACCACAATCTTGAAAGGAGAGAGAATGACAATACGTAGTTTGGAAAGTTGGGTCCAAGGGGAGCTTGTTGCTAAACTGCCGGCTAGCTCAAGGTGCCTTGTCTGCTGATAAACCACTGTCGCACTACGGAAGAAGCATCAACCTATAAACTTCCCAAAGGATATGGTCGACAATCATCATATATATCAGTAGACTTCGGCATTATCAGTGAGAGGCCAGTTTGTATGTAAAATTTTCAAGTCACTAGATCTCAAGGGTAACTTAACGGGTGCAAGCAAAGTATCATGTCGATATCCCCTATTTCGTAAAGAATGTAAGTTTAAGTCACTTTTCTGGCTCTTTAGTCAGTTTCTGGCTTGGCATTTTTAACCAAATTTAAAACAAAACGATGATTAGATATGCCCATAGTTATAAGCTGTTTACTAGTAACGCCGTATTAAGATATCAAATGTTCATATCTATCATAAAACTTTTAAATGCATTGAACGACTTGTGGAATTGTTTTGTTTTGTTCTGCTTTGTTCCTTCGGTATTCTACTGCCGTTGTTATGAAATCTGTAACCCTGTTGTAAAAGTTTGGCTGTGATAGTAAGGTTCCGTTCATTAAAATCGTCAAGAGTAGAACAAACGCTTGCAAATCGTACTAATTGAAAATTCTAACATGGCTCTTGTTAATCTTCAACCAGTATAATACTCGAAAACCATATATATCGCACATGCGCAAATGGTATAGAAATATTAGTAAACGGGATGAAAAACAACAAAGTATTTAATTTTGTTCCTCTTAGTTTATGAAATAAAGGTTAAGAACACTTTTTAACTAAATCATGCAATTCAGACACGTAAATGTATATTGTTTTGCTCCCGATTTGAATTTAGAACTTGCATTTGTTTGAAAAAGTCAGATTTCGCATTGTGACGTCATAGACACAGACAACAATAGATGCGAGAAATCATAGTTCTCTTAGGTCGCTTCAGAATGGAAAATTCAATTTTCTGTCATAAAAGAATCGAAATAATTCATGGCAGGTACATGGTTATCGTCATCTAACCATGGGCTTGATCTAAGTATTCGTAAATTTAACCCCTCGCTATCCCTCTGGGTTAAATTCAAATATGAAGGCCCAGCCCATGGTTAAATTTCTAATAACCATATACCTGCAAAGCATTATTTCTTAATTCTAACAATGAGAGAAATGTCAAAAGATGCGGCTTTCGAAAACAAAAGAAATTTCTGTACTTGTCTTCGATATCATATATGCAGATGGCATATTCTATACGTTTTTTCTGAACATCTGTTTATTCAGTGTAATGCCCCAAGATATTCGTAGCACGCTGAAGACTTTTAACTTCGGGTAAATTCGACAATTGATATGTATCATATGAACAGTATTTGCAAAAGTGCTTAGAATGATAAACAACTATTTGAATAAGTAATCAACAAAACTGTATAAAACACCTGAATAAATGTAACAATCGTTAAAAAGGAATGATTATACTTCGACATAATCTTGTCTGCAATTTCTCATAAATCATGATATTATAAAGAAAGCCTCAGATGGTACAACCATGTAAACGGACACAGTAGTTGTCATAAATAAATGAGAACAAAGACATATATTTCAAAAGAAAATGAAAACAAAGACATATACTCCAGTAGATGATCATTCGACGGTTGAGTGTATTGTAATCATTAGTTACTGTTAAAAGTCGAGCCAGTCTAAAGATATAAAATTAATGTTTTAAAACAACAAATTTTAGTCTATTCAAAAACTGACAAAAAATAACTTCTAAAGTAGAGCTATTTGATAGGTCATGTGATTTCTTTAGATGCTTTTTTGATCACCACTGATGCAACATAGGTTACAATGATTACCATCTTCATTATTTATGGTAAATCTTTTATAATATCAGTATTTTTTTTATTTGATTAGAATTGAGTGATGGTTTATTGAAAACGGGCTCTTTGCGAATTGGAACAGGGTCAGACTTTACATTTGTCAATATTTCTTACTGAGCGATGGCGAGGTATAAAGTGAAGACAATACCAATTCCCAATACTCCTTTAATATTCTTTTCTCTGTCTAACACAACGGCAATACAATACCAAAGGAACAAGGGGAGTGATGATTCCAAAAATCGAAGTCCAAAGACATGGCAACAAACGACAGAACAAGGACCTGAGACAGCCACATGGCGCGGAAATAAAAAGACGGCACTAAAAACTAAAGCACTCATAGTGTGAGCTCCCCTGACAATCGGGAGTGACATCATGTGCTCCGGACGGGGTAGGCATGCCCTGCTCAGCTGGCGACACCCGTTTACTATTAGTGAGACATATATTGTTTGGAAATATCTGTTTGGTAGCGGATTGGTACATGTCATTTTCTAACTGTTAGACAAAATCAATTGAAGTAAATGTTACATTTACTTCTCTAACCATCAAACACAGTAACATGATAAAATTTTGAAAAGCTTTCGTGGATCTTTATATATTCAAATAATCACAAGGACAAATCGGTAGCACACACATCACTGACGAAGACAAAGACTAAGAAATGTTCTAAAAATCGAAATGACTTTTTCTATGTTGGTTTTGAACTAGAGATAAAAGATATTGGAGAGCTGCATGCTCTCAATTAACTGATAAAGAAATAAGGGACCGACCATTTAACTTGAAAAAAGGGGGGCTATGGTTTTTTTCCAAAAAATATTTTGGAGCTGATTTGATGTGAAAAAAAAATATTTTGGTTGCAAAATGTTGAAAAAAAATTTCTGAAGGAGGCTTTCTGCCCCAAAAAATAATGTCAATTTTGAAAAAAAAAATTTTGTTGGTGCACGTGAAAAAAAAATTTTCTGTCCAGAAAAAAAAACCATAACCCCCCTTCAGGATAAATGGTTGGTCCCTAAGTATTTATCATTTTATTAAGTTGCTTTTAAGCAAAAAGAAATAATCATATCTTTTATAAAAATATCAAATACAGCTACATGTATCTTAAAATCGAAGCATTTAGATGTTCGCGCTGGTTAAGTGATTTAGAAGTGTTTTATGAATGCGTTACTGAGATATATTTGAAACAAAATCATTTATAGATACATGTATATTAAAGATAATCTTGTAATTAAACTGTCAGTGTGATATGTATTTCATAACAAAAATATGATGTACATGGAACACTTATTACTTGGCAACGGCGAGGTTGATCTAAACAGAATGTTTGCTAGTCAGTTGCAAATTTCATATATCGTCATTATGTAATATAAATTCTCTTGACATTCTTTTTACTTGTTCCTGACTACGAGTTTTCCTTTATGCATATCAATATTTACGTTTTGGGTGAAGTGTGATAAAAAGGAGTATGCCATTGTAGGGGTTCTTATTTATTTGTAATATAAAGTAAACAAAAGCCCCTTCAGCAGCAATCGTCTCAATATTCCAAATACAGAGGATGAAATCCCTAAATTTTTCGTCCTTTTGGAAGGATTAGCGGTCATTTCTTGCGAAAATTACTTTCACTATATTTTCATCCCGACCGAGGATCAAACCATGGACATTTGGTTTCACAACCCAACGCACCAACAACTACACCATTGGCTTTGTATTTTAGAATGTTATTTCAAAACAAATAGATGATATTTGTAAGACAAATATGCTGTTGACGAAAAATACACATTAAGGCCCACATAATACACAATGAAGCTTCCACAAGATATACGTTTAAGCAACCAGATATTGTTAAGCTTAACATTTTGGTAAGATATACCAAAATCCATATATAAACATGGACAGAATAAAACAAAGCGACTTAATTATCTTAAAAAGTGGTTATCAATGTCTCATTTCAATATTTCTTTCAGCAACTTTGGTATTATGTTATACCCAGTTCGATCCAATTCAACGTAAACAATGACTTAGCGTGCTCAGACCGTCGATCATGTTTTTTACCCTTACAATTCATTCTATGTGAAAAAAACAAACTAAAGAAAATGAAGAACAATTGCTTTGTTTTACAATGTTCTTGTAGAGACTTTTTCCTCATGTATATTTACTCCATATCGCTTCATTGCTTATTACAAAATAATGATTAATCTAAAGCAAACATGCTCATCAAAAGAAAAATCACGTGGCAGTAGGTCCCGTTGGACATCGCCGCGTCATAATCCATATCACGTGCATGTTTTACACTTTTGTGAAAGGTATTTGAATACGAAAAATAGGCTTGAGAAAATTCATGGTCGTCATAGCAGTAGAATGTCAAATCCGCAGGTTCGAAAATGTGATGGTTTTGGTAAAGGGAGATCTGGACGTTTTCCATCTGCAAACAGAAATAATGACCGGAGATGTTTCAGGAATTATAAGAGACATTTTGGGATAATGTTAATTCTTACGTGCAAAAAAAATACGTTTTGTCTTTGAGTAATGACTTTTGTACAAGAAAGTGAATACTATTTTTGATAAATTCTGTGCTTCGTTTCTTTTGTTGAGAAGTATATTTACAATAAGTTATAATTTTCTTTAAAAATATATCACCAGTTTAACACTTTAAGTTACCTTTCTTTTCATGATTCCATGAAGCAAGACTTTCCGATTATCAAAATAAGTATTTTTCAGTTAAATCCCTTGTCGCCTATTGCAGTAATAAAATTGCTCGCATCCAAAAAAAGAAGAATAGTACTTTATCAAAATCGATTAAATGTGTACAAAAATTAGATAGGCGTTTATTGCCTAGAAAGTATATCACATCGTAGATAATAGTACTTGAATTTTTATTTTAGCCTATATTCACTTTATTGTATGCAACATAAAAATCGAGGGTTAATTCAGTTTGCTATCTTCAGTTCTTGTTCCTGTATAAATTCACTTTGGTATGATTTATCTGCCGGTAGCCATTTTTTGGACGGTTTTATTGATTTTTTTATTTTCTGAAAAGAAACAATAAAAGATATAAATGATCCAATAAGGCGTAACTTTTTGGCTATCATCTATAAAACAATCAAAACGGAAAGACTACTGGAAACACATAGTACTATGAGGAAAATATCTGTCACAGACCACGATCCGTCAGAAAACTCAAAGACAGAGAACAAATGTAAACAACACATGGAACTCGGTACTGATTGTCTTGATTGAGCGATACCAATAACCAGCTGTAAGCAACATTGGTTTTTGAAGAAAGAATACTGAAAATAAAGAAAAGTATATTACATGAAGCAAAGAAATAAAGGAAGATGAAAAGGCAATGACAAAAACGCATAGACCTCAAGCCAAGGCATTGTAATTACACATCTCGATATTTATTGCCACTGAATACAAGGAAAAGACATCATCACATTTGTTGTCGCTAGTCCCTGCAAATCAGTCAACCGTGCAATTAAGGCCAAGACGAGAGTGTCGTTGACTGGTGTACTATCAACACTATAGATATAAAACAAAATATGTGTTGCGAAACAGCTCTCAAGGCCAATTACAAAATAACAAGATACATGAGCATGTGAGCTGTTAAAAGGGATGAATTTAAAATCTAGAAATATGCCCTAAAGCACAAAAAACACATGGCAAAATAAAAGAATAGAAACAAAAAAAGGTCGACTGATATATTTCGACAAATATGTCATTTACAAGTGGGTCGTGAAGAATGAAGTAGTAGTTAAAAAATAATATATTGTTTACAGGTAAAACATCTTTGACATTGCGTGTACAGTGTTTAAAAATAATGTATATGATTACAGGTAAAAAATCTTTGACATTATATGTGCACTATTAGCAACATTATCAACATTCCAGCCACTGAAAAACATACGACATCGAGACTCATTAGTCATAGAATGATTGTTTTACATTTTTCGTTTACGTTTCAGACTGGGCACTTTAAAACCCAGGGGTTTGAGGTAGATCGACACTAATACACGGCGCATTCGATTGGCGCATTTGTGTAACACGAATCGGATGCGGAATTGACTTGATTTTCAAGCCGGAATAATCCTGTATTGGCCTATTCATTGTGACGTCATAATAGATTGACATACACTTTCCCGCGAATTAGCTCCCTTTTCCCGTAAATATTGTCTATTTCCTAAACTATACCAAATAACTTTCTTAATCGAACGGTGATATGTAGATTTTTTCAGCGTAACAGATAGCTTAAGTATATATCTCTGAAATATCAAAAAATAAAAAAAATCTGTCTGATATTTATTTTATATGAAAAATAAACAATAAGCATGTTCTCACAGTTCCCTATATATTCTTTGTAAATATTGCTGAAAAATACTGAATTTGGCCTGATTTTCAAAGCCAGTTCACAGGAAAAGATGATCGGTGACATATCATTTTTATTTTATTTTGGGAACATTTAGGTTAGGACCTACAAAATATCTTAAAAGAAAAAAATTCTGTCTGATATTTTTATTAGGATCGAACTACCTTAAACGTAAAACAATCATCCTATGACTAATGAGTCTCGATGTCGTATGTTTTTCAGTGGCTGGAATGTTGATAATGTTGCTAATAGTGTACATATAATGTCAAAGATTTTTATTATTTTGTAGGTCTTTGCCTATTTGTTCAAAAAAATAAAATAAAAATGATATGTCACCGATCATTTTTTCCTGTTATTAGGCTTTGGAAATCAGGCCTAATTCAGTATTTTGCAGCAATATTTACAAAGAATATATAGGGAACTGTGAGGATATGCTAATAATTTATCCCACACATGAAATAAATATAAGACAATTTTTTTTAATTTTTTGATATTTCAGAGATTTATACACTAGCTTTCTGTTAAGCTGAAAGAAAAATTTATATTTTACCGTCTGATTAAGAGAGATATTTTATAAAGTTAACGAAATAGACAAATGTTATGGGAAAAGTGAGCTTATTCGAAGGGAAAGTGTATGTCAATCTATTATGCCGTCACAATGGAAAGGCCAATAAAGGAATAATTATGCCAATGTCTCGATTTTATGGGCAAAAATTGTAGGACAGACAAGAAAAATGGAATAAAAAAGATAACAGGAAACACCTACAATGGCCGAAAAACATAGCCACATGCCAGAAAGTAAATAGGAACTGCACAAGAAAAAAACCCACAATAAAAATGCAAAAGACAAACATAAACAACGATAGGAACTCGGGACAGCCGGACTTGGTACCGGCACTAGCAAAAGCCAGCGGTAGGGTTAAACCGGTTTATGCCAAAATGAAAATACTAAATGTTGCTGAGTAAACGTCAAAGGTTATTTTATGCAAAATTAATTGAAAAATTTAACGGAAAAAATATACAGAACAAAATACACGCTTATTATTCGAAAGATGCTAAAGTTTAAAATTGTTTTTGCACCTTGGAAATTTGATACAAAAGAGGTTGAGAACCCTTACATAGAGACAAGTTGCCGGTTAGATTTGCTTTACCCGGTCCTACGGACCGTTTTGAACTTCTTGATGGTACTCTTTGTTCCATATCATTTTATTCACCATTTCCAATGATGTATGAGTGTTTTCTCATTACTGAAGACCTAATGGTTACTTGAATTAGAAGAACAACAATAAACTATTTGGTCTTTTTCTTAAAATTACCGTTTATGTGTGGGGTTTTTGTCTCATGTATTTCTTTATTTGATTATATAGACAAGTAATAGTATTTCAAGACATAAGCCTTTGCCGGTCTGTTTTATGGGTCAAAATATATGTCAGACCACAAAGACAATAGATTTATTTAAGGTTGTTAAATTATGTGAAACATCTCATTATTTTGCGACATTGATGTATTCGTTGAGCATTGGTCGTCTCATGTCTTTCCTTTGATCTGCTATTTTCCTGTTACTTCTTCTTCTCAATAAAGTAAAATTATATAATTATATGACTTTTACAAAATGGAAAATGGGTAGCATACCGAAATTCATATTCCTTAAGAAGATACAGCGCCATGAATAACATTTATATGTTAACATTTACATTGCAAGCAGTGCGACCGGATGTGTTGGCAGGGTAAGTGTTTCCTGCTATGTATACATAATGTTGTGTTTGTTGACGACCCCGCATCCATGATAAAAAGGATGTCTAACAGTGGATGTATTGATGTAGCTTTGTTTAATATTTAGAAAGTGAATTCCGCTAAAACCGGTGTTAGGGACTGTCTTGAAGGTAAGGAGGTATGTGGGAAAGGTGATTGCTCTTTGTTGAAGGCCTCATGGTGACTTCAAGATGAAGAACAACAATGAAAGCGTTGTTCCATTTACTTAATCTTGCCATGTATTTATAGGGATTTTGTTCCATGTACATTTACTCCATATCCCTCTATTTGTTCATAAATAAAAGAAACAAAATTACATTAATTAACGTATCCTTAGGAGCCTTGATAACTACTAGCACTGGTACTACTATAATAGGAACCAAAGGAACACCGGCTATCAGTAAACCTATTACAATAGCAGCTTTCGGATATTTATAGTCTCCATACGTTGGTGGTGCATATGAGGTTATGCTTGAGACAAACAGAACCTGAAAAATATTATACACAATCTGTTTTTACTTTTTTTAGTTTTATGATAATTCCATATATTTGATTTCTGATTAATTTCCATTTTGATAATTATAATGATGCAAATTCAGGTGCACTTTTATACATACTTAAAGTTATTTAATATTTGCTCTGATGTCTATCGGTCAATCGCTCTGTGGACAAGGTTGACAAGGTTGTGTGGAGTAACATCTTTTCAGAAGAATTGCAAAGTTGACTTTATTTAAATTTATGGTTACAACGGAATTTTCCAAACGTTGTACACAACTTCCCTGATCATAAACGATTTGAATCCTCAAACAAAATTTCCAAAGTGAATGTACAGTTTTTTTAAAGTTTTTTTTTATTTTTTTGGACTGACTCGGAAAGTCATATCATTTTTACAAAGGATGGTCAAACCACCAGTGCCCCTCTTTATCCTCTAATGTGTAAATTATAACTTTTTTGGATATGAAGAGGGCAGTTAAGATATTTTTAGTTTCATACTCAGAAAAAAATGAAATTATTTTTTTTTCAGTATGATTAAAATGAAAATACGTAAAAGACATATCGTTATGAAATGTGCAAATTTATATTCGGAGACTCCAGTGTCAGTTTGTGTGGCAAAGCTAAGTGTTGTAAGCTTAATGAAGGAGATGTTTTAACTAATTGCTTCCTTGTTGGATGAAGATTATGCGCTCTCTTAATAATAATAATTTGTTAAAAATGTCTTACCAGGAATAAAATAGGGGTCACAAATCGTAATGAAACTCGCATCACTAATGGTAACGGTCTTCCTATCATCCAATTAATGTCACGTGACAGATTCTCTATACCTTGAAATTCAAAATGACAGTATAGTATATATGTTGTTAAAACTTTAAGTCGCTGAAGCCATTGTTAACATATCTATATTTCATTTTCATTGACTAATGGTTTGATTTTATTCCTTATTTAATAGCTGCGGTTTCTCGAGTTTTCCGAGTAGAATGAATTTATTTCGTTTAGTCATTGGAAAGTGAAGTCACAATACCGTTGCACACGTAGCTGATTTGTAAACCTCTTAAATAGGCATTCCAAAAAAACTTGATTAACGTTGCATCTTAAATCTTGCTACATTGGAAAAACTTTGCCTAAACAAAAATGCTTGACTAATCCTATGTAATGTCAATCGACGAATGTCGTAATTTCTGAATTGGCATGTGTTTACTGCAATTCTTGATTTTTACTATGCACTTATGATATAAGAGTTATATATAATCTTACATTTTGCAATTCCAACGATTCATGTTGGAGTATTGTTGAAAAAAATGAAACATCAGGCATTTTTCAGTGTAAAGTAACCGTAAGTACATGCATATCCTACCGAAGCACCTGAAATTATACTAGGTTTTATAACAGTTAACAATAAGCAAAGTTCACATATTTTGAACAAGAATGATGTTTTTGGTCGTATGTTTTCTGTTGTTCTCTTTTCGACATATTGCGTGACATTGTATCAATGTTAACAGCCGGAATTTTTTTTCGGTCTTTCTGTCCTTTTATTCACCTTATACGTGTTTGGTTTATTGTCACCGGACGGATAATGTTATAATATGTCACAATAATATTATAAATAAATGGACATCTCAAGCCGTAGTTACATACCTCATGACATGTTAAATACACTATGAATTATAACATACCATAGATCCATCCAAAGATTAGACAGTTGAGAAAACCAATCAGTAACAGCGAAAACGCACCAATGTACCAATCAAATATTTGAAAAACGTATATGCCTCCCTGCATCATATAATATCATAACAAATACTATAAAATTACAGAACATTAATTAATGTCATTTAAACATTTTATGTTATGAGTTAGGGTGGTAACGCGATCCCTTCATTATGCCTCTTGGTAAATCTTGACACATCTACAAGAGCAAATCATGCTTTGAAGTGAAATTAGAACATAACAAGGATCTCAATATATAAAAATCGGCATTAAACATATTTTTATGCTTTATTGTAGGTTTGTAACGTCAGTAAAAAGTGCAATTTTGCAAGAAGAATGAAATACTCTAGTTAGGGAAAATGAATCACACATTAAATTTGAAATGTGGGCAAAACAATTTCTCAGAATACCACATATGCAAAAGGTACCCAATAATGTACAATTATGGTCTTTTGTAGATGTCATTATGAGTTTAAATAGAAATAAAAATTCATATTGACCGACGCGGGAGGCGGAGGTTAATAATCATATTTTAGGTCTATTCAAACTCACATTGACCGATACAAAAAAACCCTTAATTGTTTTATTACATGAAAATCAAGTTACATGTAAATTAAAAGGCGTTAAGCCTTCAACGATTTTTTTCAAGATAACATATTTTGTGAAATTGTAATTGTAATTACTTTTGTATTTATTAGAACTCTGCGCACCGAAAAATTAGTTATCGGTACATCATATGAGGTCAACCACAAGTTCCTTGATTTATATGTTAAAGTAAGTGACTCGATTTTTCAACACTTCTTAACTATAAACGTGAAAAGTTATTTCACTACGTGCATTTTTTTACTTAGTTTTGATATTTTAATAGCATAACAAGGAATACTAGTTCCATCTTTTGAACATATTCACCAAAACAAAAAAATATAAGAATAAAATGTAAAAACATACATGAAAACACCCATCGGGCATGCCTTAGTCCGAAATTACTGTGATAATCGAGATGAAATTTGAAGAACTACTTAAACGCATACCCCGATTGTTTGTTGCATGTTTTTTTTTTAATTTCGACCACCTTCCGGGTATTTTATAAATAGACGTCTACATTTTGCAAAATGCTGCTTAAGTCAACAGTCAGCAACAGACGCCTGCTGCCAGTCCAACGGCATTTTCTTTTTGAAATGTTTGGTTTACCGAGCATTCTTTCAGTACGGCATTTCTGATTGGCCAAAAGTCGCATGACGTCAGAATCAAGGACGTCATCGTTCAATATCGTTTTTAATCAAACAATATCAAAATTGATGGAACATCGGGTGACATCATTTGAACAAATAGAAGTATTTAAATGAAATCATTATAAATGCAATATCAATTAACCCAGCAACTATTGCAAAAATTCGACCGACAAGCGACAACTCTTGAAACATTAAGAATTTACCTGTACAGTTAGTGCAAAATTCCATATTTCAAAAATTAATCGCTCTCAAAAAGATAAATAAATACTCATGAAAATTGGTAGAAAAATCAGTTATTGCATAATCTATCTATTTGCAAATAGGTGGCAAATGGGAGGTTAACAAATGCCAAGTAAAAGTGAAAATTCGCTGTTATTCCTCAAAAGCTAGAAACAAAATAAACGATAAACTAGAGGTTCTCAAGAGCCTGTATAAGCTCACCTGATCCATGACTGGCATAAACTGCAGCCTAAATTACTCATTGTCTAGAAGTTTCAAAGGAGAAAGTCTCTGAACGTGTTTTCCACATAGGGCTCAATGTTAAACAATGGTCCACGCTGGCGGCCATCTTGGATGAGGTGCAGATTGTTAGACAAAATTTTTTAAAAAGACCATTAAAGGCCTATTGTGACCAAGTTTGATTCCAACTGACCAAGTAGTTTCAGAGAAGAATGTCTTTGAATGTGCTTTTCCCATAGGGTCCAATGTTAAACTATGTCCCCCTCTGGTGGCCATCTTGGAATATTCGCAGACTTGCAAGACACATTCTTCGATAGGTACCGACTATGGACAGTTGTCACCAAGTATGGTTCAAATTGGGCAAGTCGATTCAGCAGTTTCCACGGTAATTTAAAGCCCCACTATCCATTACAAACCCTTTCAGACCATCATTCAAGAAAAAATTTGGCAAGGGGTTCCTCTTATAATTCAGATAATGCATATTGCTGAAATCAAAACATTCCAAGTCCCCGTTTCCATAAAAAAAAAATTGGCAGGGGTTCCCTTTAAAATCTAGTTTAAACATATTTCTAATATTGTGAAGAAAACTATGAAGCACAATACCACAATCAAGCTTACACTGTGAGTTATACAGTTGAACTTGAGTCTCTCAAACTTTGGTAGCTGGAACACCACCAATATCTTGAACTGTATTTAAAAGTCTGATCATGTTTTACTATATTTCTTTGTTTGGCTTTTTTGACAAAAACATTCTTGCTAAGGACCACTTTCGACACCAGTTCTGAAGTCAAAACATCATTTTGTAAATGGCGGGCAATGACAATTTTCAACATCAGTTCTTAAGTCACAACATCAATATCTATTTGGCAACCAAATTTCACTGAAATTGGACAATGTTGAATTTTCCCGCCTTTTTTGGTGGGTATTTTGAAAATGGCGTTCCATGAACAATTTCCAACATCAGTTTTTGAAGTCGGAACATCAATATCTATTTGAAACCAAATTTCATTGAAATCGGAAAATGTTGAATTCTCCCGCCTTTTTTGGTGGCCATTTTGAAAATGACATTTGACGAACAATTTTTAACATCTGTTTTGAAGTTGCGACATCAATACCTATTTGGAAACCAAATTTGATTGAAATCAGACAACGTTGATTTTTCCCGCCTTTCTTGTTGGCCATTTTGAAATGGCGGTCAAAAAACAATTTTCAACACTGGTTTTGAAGTCCCAACATCAATATCTATTTGGAAACCAAATTTTATTGAAACTGAACAATGCTGAATTTTCCCGCCCTTTTTGGCGGCCATTTTGAAAATGGCGGTCAAGGAACAATTTTCAACACCACTTTTGAAGTCAGCACAGCATGGTAAACATTTTATCAATTTACACTTAACCTTCATCTTCTATAGTTTTGGAAATAAAAGACTAAAATATGAAAAATTTGAAAATTCTGTGAAAAAAGGGCTGTAACTCCTACAAGGGTTTTTGGATTTTCTCCAAAATTTCAGGTTGAGTAGATCTTGATATGCTAAACATTTTTGCAATTTTAAGTTGACCTCTTTCTGCTATAGTTTCTTTGATAAAAAATAAAATATATTAAAATTTTGAAAAATTTCTGGAAAAAGGGCAATAACTCTAAAACTGGTAATCAGATTTTCTTCAAAATTGCAGGGCACGTAGATTTTGCCTTGCTGATCACTTTTACTCCATCAGATTTTGGATATCTGTAATGGTTTTCGAGTTATTTGCCAAAAACAGCAATTTACCCCTATGTGTTATTTTTAGTAACGGCAGCCATGTTGTTTGGTCCTCGGACTAATCGAACACAATTTTGAATCTAAATACCCTGGTAATGATTCAGACCAAGTTTGATAAAAATTGGCTCGGTTGTTTCAGAGGAGAAGATTTTTGAAAAAGTTTACGACGGACGGACGGACGGACGACGGACGCCAAGTGATGGCAATAGCTCACATGGCCTTTTAGGCCAGGTGAGCTAAAAAGTCAATCTGTATTAGTTTCCGTGGAAAAGTGAAAATTAGATACATACTGTTTTCAAGCTTAAGATATGGTCACTCGTTGTTCTGAGACTTCTTATTCAGAGAATACTTTTCACTTAAACTCATATTAAACAGTTTTATTTCAAAGAGTTATCGAACATGAATCTCTATTGTGGTAGCTACATTATAACAACGTTTATCGTACATTAACGGAGGTCACATGACATGACAAGACTAACAGGGACTCTAAAGTCCTAACTTAACAAACTTAATATTACAATGCGAATTCAAAAGCAAAATGTATCTTAGTATGACAGTACATTACCTCAGTGCAAAAAATTATACCAAACAAAAAGTTTACGCAGCAATAACATATGATGAAAAATGTCCTCTTTTTCTGTAAAATTGGGAAACAGTCGGAAAGACAGGTAATGAAACCTTCGATATGCGCAAACTGAAAAATAATGGGACAACATCAAAACTATGTTAGATAAGAGGAAAATATATATCGACACATAATATAAAAATCTTCATCAAAATGATAAGAGGTTAAAATATTTCACGCAAAGGCATCTACCTAAAGTTGTTAATAAAAAATGCTGCTCAAACATGCAATACCTAACTTTTACAATTTTTTAAAAACTAACAAGTACCTCCTTCGTTCAAACCTTTAGCTGATTTTTTAAAATTTTTATTCAGATGGTTTTGCTTATTCGTTCTCTGCCAGTTGTGTACATATTTCTCTTTAATATCTGCACTAGTGCTGAAGAGGCAAAGTTGTGGAAAATTCCATCTTTGACATACTTTTCTTCCATATACATTATGTATATAACTTTCATTTTTAAACGAAAGCTTAATTTGACCAACATTTGACCAACGAAAAACAATTTGACAATTGCAATTGCTGTTGAGTTACTACCTGACAATACCACTATGGAATGGGAGGTTTGGCTAGCCATAAGACAGGTTAAACTCACCCCTTCATTTGAAATGCCTGTACTAAGTCAGGGCCACTGTGATTGACAAATTTTCCAGTGGTTTTGCAAAGCTTTGTCTTTTTCCCTTTTGGATTTCGGCTCTTGACAATTCTATTCCATAAGTTTGTCTTACTGTATTTACTAAATTCATCAATTCTTAACATAATTATCTACTGGATACTTTAGCTAAATAAACAAATAACAAAATACCTAAGTTACTGTGAATTTATTTTCTGCAGATGCGCATTTCGACTACTGGTGTGGATCAGATGTGAATTCGAAACAACTCTAAAGACTTGTTAGAATACTTGTCTTCTAGTGATCTTAACCAGTGTTAATACATCACTTTTAATATAGTTAAGGGGTGAAAATTCATATTTGTTGCTATGACGATAGGCTTATTTTATCCATCATCTCAACAATCTCCATGAAGAGAGGGATTTCGTCACAATGCTGGAAGTTTAATTACCAATATTTTTAAGGGGGCAGACCTGGCGAAGCCTAAAATTTTCCACTCTATCAATTTTTTAGAATATTTTCAGCATTAAAACTACGCATGTTCATGTCGACTTTCAGCAATTTTCAACAATTTTTACCGTCCCGTTTTATGTCTAGTGGTCATCAAAGATACCCTGTTTCCTCATATTATTTGGTCCGTTCAGGACTTGTTTGTAGTGTATAAAATTGGCTCTAATTAAATTTGTATTTGATTTAAAATTATTTCAACTGCACAATTCTGTAGTTTAGAGATGTGTGAAGTTAAGCATGAATAATGATAGAAAATTTAACTAGTTTTAACTGAAATACATGGGTGTTCTGAATAGTATAGGCTGAAGTTTTTTACTCTGTTTTGATCACTATCAAATACTTCTTGTTAAAAATTCTGGCGTTTAATTTTCACCAAAAACTGCGAATGGAAAGAAAAATAGTATATGTTAGATATCTTAAAATTTTTGAAAATTCTACCGTCCCATTTTTATCTTAATTTAGAATAAAGTGGGAGAAAATCAACAAAATTGAAGAATCTGTGCTATAAATTACCTCCCTTGGAAGTTCGACTTTTACATATTTTCATTATCTTTGGACAGCATTTGCAAAAATGTAGAGTAAAATGCACTCATTATAAATAACTTGATGTTGGGTATTTGTATTCATGACAAATGAATATTTACTTGCTGTGTGGCCAATTGTTTACAATTTTAAAATTTTGATCGAGCCTATTGTAATGATTCTATTTGTTTTCGTAAGTAAGAAAAAAGTGAAAACCGAGTTATCTCCTCCTACCCCAATAAACAATATTTTTGTCAAATTTTTAGGACAGTTTTCTAGCAAACAATAGGTTTCATTGAATTCCACTTTCAGTCAATTTACTCAAATAACGTTGGTTTATACAAGAGATAATTATCAAAAGAAAACAATAACTGGTCACGGTTTTTTTTAACATAACAAAACGTTAGTTTATGTATAAAATGCAATATTAAGTAGGAATCTTTATAGCACAAATAATATCTTCGACATTTCTTTCAGTATATCTTTTCACTTACCACGGTATCTATTCCAATAGAAAGCAACAACAAAAAGAACACAACAGACCAAATGTTTTGCCCCGGTAATTGCTGGAGAGCCTCTGGATAAACGGTAAATGCTAGAGCTGGTCCTGATAATAATAAATTGAAGCTGAGATACAAAGAAACACATGAAGGATGATGATTATGATTTGCTCCATTATCGCCACATTTTTCCCCACCTTAACCAATGCGACTGATATTAAATCTAAATATGAGGATAGGTATAACCTATGTGGAAGCGAAGCTGAATTAACTCTCTGAAAAAACTGTTGTATACTGTAGGCATTCCCTTTGTCAGTATTTATCAGGGACAATAGGATGATGGCATTGGTAGAACAATAAAGGAGGATCTGGCTTATGGACCCCTTTTTATGAAAAAAAAATCATGCTGAATAAACGCAAAAAATCAACAACAAAAAAATCAATGGAACTACACTCCCCTTAAACCCAACTGGAACCATCCTTTCTGAAGCACGACTAATGATCCACCCTGTAAAGGATATTACAGCTTGAATATTTTCATGTGATGTAGCTGGGACTCCTTGTGTTATGCGTTGTCAAACAACGGCAGTAGAATACCGAAGGTACAAAGGAGTGAAATTTACAAAAATCTAAGTCCAAAGACATGGCCAAAACGAGAACACAGAAACAAAATGACGTCAGACACAAAAGACTCCCCACAAAGCAATGACGCTAGACAGATACAAAGCGCAGAAATAGAAATCAATGTCAAGCGTGTAAATATATGGTACAATCACAGGCACTTGTTTCATTCGGGATATCTTTCAGTAAAGGAGACATAAAATATGAAATACGGGCATAAATCGTGTAAAAACATTTTATAATGTCTTTTTCATTTAAAGTACTGTAGCAGTAAAATATGTCCGTCAGGAAAATTTGTCCAGACGGAATAAATTTAATCGAAAGATATGTCCGCACATTTATTTTACTAGGAATAGTTGTCCGAGGACATATTTTCCTAGAAATATATGTCCTCTCGGATTCATTTTCCCAGGAATGTCTGTACATGGACTTTAGTTTCCTAATAATAACTATCCCCCGGATATATTTCTACCCGAAAATATTTATCTCTTAAAAAAGAAGCAACCTCCTGAGCGAGGTCTCCTAAATTTCAACTACATTGTACTACTGACGAGATGGTTTTGTTTTCTACCGATTTTTCAAAGTAAGTGAACATGATAGGGTTTGGCATTGGTTTTTACAACATTACGGACAGTATGTTCTTGATCCAATTAATTAAAAAATATGTATATCTTTCAAGTTTACCCCACTTTAAAGCTGCACCTTTGCTTTGGCATAGCCATAGGTAATGACTCGACTGCAGAATAGTTACATTTGTATTGAAAAAAGTTAATAAATTATTCAATCTTTACCCAAAAGTACTGACAAATGTACAAACCTTATTTTTCCTTAAACTATTTGTGGTCGTCAGTTTTTTATACGATTTTAGAAGGTTTCATTCAAAGGAAAGCCAGAAAGGTTGGTTCGCTGACGGCCACTCAGGGCAATTCGGTTGTATAATGGATTACACGGAGGAGGTGTTCTGGGATAGACCCCGTGATTTTTTCTGCAAAACTTTAAAAATTTCATGCAAAATTTAGGCACACTCAATAAAAACTGGAGAAAAATTGACTGGAACCCCTTTTTACGGAACTCCATCGGAACCCCTTTTTGAAGACTCTATCAGCCGCGGTGCCATTCCACAGGAACTAGTTTCAGAAAGAAAAATACCCTCCGGGGTATTTTTTTTTCCGAAACAAGTGCCTGTGTGCCATTCACCACGGCGATTTACAACAGACAAACCGCGGTATTAACGGGCCAGACTGTAGTCAAATTGAGGCTTGGATTGGACAATTCATAAGTAACAAGGCTTAATTTCCCTTACGCTGCATGTGTTCAAAGTTTAAGATCAAATAATGATTATTATTATTGTGGTAAAAATCAAGTAAACAAGTGTGTCCGCCAGTTAAGACGAAAAAGTACGACACAATTCATCCAAAAATATAGTATTTGAAGATTGTGAAACGTAATTAAAAAAATTGAATTTGTGTTTAGAAGTGCGTACGTGAAAAGAAGCTCTGAGCATTATTGATAGATATCGCCAACAT